>JASTWF010000200.1:666872-815711 GCA_030390025.1 Squalus acanthias | reverse complement strand
TGAACGGTTCAAATGTAATATATCCTAGTTTGCTAAAGATACAAAACTAGGTGGGGATGTAAGTTGAGAGGAGGAAGCAAGGAAGCTTCGAGAAGATAAAGGTGGGACTAACAAATCTAGAGCCCCCTGGATTTCTAGAGACATACAGGGTATGATAAAGAAAAAAAGGGCGGCGTATGACAGATACCGAGAGCTAAATACTCCAGAATCTTTAGAGAAGTACAGAAAGTGCAGGTGTGCCAGTAAAAGGATATTAGCAAAGCCAAGAGAGAGGATGAAAAATTCTTGGAAATTAAATCAAGGAAAACCCAAAGATGTTTTATAAATATATTAAGAGTAAGAAGATAACTCAAGAAAGGGTAGGGCCTATTGGAGATCATGAGGACCATCTGTGTGTGGAGGCGGGAAACGTCGGTAGAGTTCCTAATGAAAACCTTGCGCCTGTTTTCACAAAGGAGTGGGGCGAAGCAGACACTGCTATCAGGGAGGAGGAGTGTGAAATATTTGATGACATAAACATAGTGAGAGAGGAAGTATTAAGGGGTTTAGCAGCTTTAAAAGTGGATAAATGCCTAGGCCCGGATGAAATGTACCCCAGGCTGTTTAGCGAAGCAAAAGAGGAAGTAGTAGAGTCCATGACCTTCATTTTTCAATCCTCTCTGGCTTCAGGTGTTGTGCCGGAGGACTGGAGAACTGCTAATGTGGTACCCGTGTTTTAAAAGGGAGAAAAGTATAGACCGAGTCATTAAAGGCCAGTATGTAACATGGATGGTAGATGAGGGTAGTGCGTTTGATGCAGTGTATATGGACTTTAGCAAGGCTTTTGATAAGGTTCCACATGGCAGACGGGTCACGAAGTTAAAAGCCCATGAGATCCACGGAAAAGTGTCAAGTGGGATTCAAAACTGGCTCGGAGACAGGAAGCAGAGCGTAATGGTTGATGTGTGTTTTTGTGACTGGAAGGCTGTTTCCAGTGGGGTTCCACAGGGCTCAGTGCTAGGTCCCTTGCTTTTTGTGGTATACATCAATGATCTAGACTTGTATGTAGGGGGTATGATTATGAAGTTTGAAGATCATACCAAAATCGGCTGTGTGGTTGATACTGAAGAAGGTAGCTGTAGGCTGCAGGAAGATATCAATAACTTGGTCAAGTGGGGAAAACAGTGGCAAATGGAATTCAATCCGGAGAAGTTTGAGATAATGCATTTGGGGAGGGCTAACAAGGAAAGGGAATACACATTAACTGGTAGGCCACTGAGTAGTGTAGAGGAACAAAAGGACCTTGGAGTACATATCCACAGATCCCTGGAAGTAGCATGCCACGTAGGTAAGGTGGCTAGGAAGGCATGCGGAATGCTTGCCTTTGTTAGCCGTCGCATAGAATACAAGAGCAGGGAGGCTAAGCTTAAACTGTATTATACACTAGTTAGGCCTCAGCTAGAATATTGCGTGCAGTTCTGGTCACCACATTACAGGAAAGATGTGATTGCACTGTACAGAGGAGATATACAAGAATGTTGCCGGGAGTAGAGAATCTTAGCTGTTAGGAAAGACTGGATAGGCTGGCTCTGTTTTCCTTGGAACAGAGGAGTCTGAGTGGAAACCTTGTTGAGGTGTGTAAAATTATGAGGGGCCTGGATAAAGTGGATAGAAAGGACCTATTTCCCTTAGCAGTGGGGTCAAATACCAGGGGGCACAGATTTAAAGTGGTGGAAGGTTTAGAGATGATTCGAGGGGAAATTTCTTCACCCAGAAGGTTGTGGGGCTCTGGAACTCACTACCTAAAAGCGTGATAGATGAAGGAACCCTAACCACATCTAAAAAGTACTTGGATATGCGTGTGGGATGCTCTAAAATGCAGGGCTACGGACCAAGAACTGGGAAGTGGGATTAAGCTGGATAGCTCTTTGTCGGCTGGCGCGGCCCCGATGGGCCGAAATGTCCTCCTACCGTGCTGTAACTTTATATGATTCTATTCTATGATAAAGACAGGCTAAGTGGGTCTGAAAAAACATGGCAAATGGAATATAATGTGTAGCTATGTGATGTTATCCACTTTGTTAGGAAAAGTAGAAAAGCAGTGAATGGTGAGAGTTTGGGAAATGTTGATGTTCAGAGGGACCTGGCTGTCCTTGTACAAGAATCACTGAAAGTTAACATACAGGTACAGCAAGCAATTACGAAAGCAAATGGTATGTTGGCCTTTATTACAAGAGGATTTGAAAATAAGAGTAAAGTCGTCTTAATGCAATTATATAGGGCTCTGGTGAGACCACACTTGGAGTATTGTGTACAGTTCTGGTCTCCTTACCAAGGAAGGATATACTTGCCATAGAGGGAGTGCATCGAAGGTTCACCAGACTGATTCCTGTGATGGGGGGATTGTCCTATTTGGAGAGATTTAGCAGACTAGGCCTATATTGTGTAGAATTTAGAAGAATGAGAGGTGATCTCATTGAAACATGTGAACTTCTTACAGGGACTGTCAGGTCAGGATGATGCAGGTAGGATGTTTCCCCTGGTTGGGGAGTCTAGAAGAAGGCATCACTGTCTCAGAATAAGGGGTCGGCCATTCAGGACTGAGATGAGGAGAAATTTCTTCACTCAGAGGGTATGAATCTTTGTAATTCTCTACCCCAGAGGGCTGTGGATGCTCAGTATAAGCAAGACAGTGATCGATAGATTTCTGTATATTAAGGGAATCAAGGGATATGGGGATAGTGCAGTCAAGTGGAGCAGAGGTAGAAGATCAGCCTTGATCTTGTTGAATGAGGTCAAGCGCTCGAGGGGTCAAATGACCTACTCCTGCTCCTATTTCTTATGTTCTTATGTTCTTCTGCGATCGGTTCCTGACTGAAAGGGAAAAGGAAGGTTTCAGTTTCCAGTCTAACAATGACACGTAATTATTCCATGAAGATTTAATGTATTTGTGTGACAATCCTGGGTCTACCATTTTAAGGCAGGTGTTAACTCATTTAAAATAAACCCGTTTAAAATAAATTGGTTAAAGTCTGCATTAAAATGGCAGACGGAAGAGTTCACAGGAGCCTCTTAACTGCTGGTACAATTATACAACAGACATGTGATCTCCAGATAAAGAAGGTCCTGCAGCGTGTTCCCAGGGATTCCCTGTGTTATTGATGTCTGCGTGTTAGACATCAGGCTAAATAAAATTACACGACCCGGAACATCCACGGGAGTGCGATCCTGGCAGTTACTTTGGGATCACTCCCGCTGCAGAACTCCACCATTGTCCCTGCTGAATGTTGCAGGCTCAGGGAGTGGGGCCTCCAGGAGTGGACTGTAAGAAAGCTGGGGTTCGGTATCCTGACATATATATAGCGAGGTAGCAGAGGAATCCTAACTAAGGAGCCTTCTGGGGTGTTACCTGCCAGCATAAGTCTAGGGGTGAATGATTCCTGACTCCCCAAACTGTCTTACTTTGAAAACAGTTCTGATCAAGATGGATTCAGTCTACAGGAACATAGGGACAAATATCACCCACAATGGAGGGAGACAAAAGCAGACATTTAAGAAGTCAAGAGATATTTGCCAAAGAAGATGCTGAACAATTGTGGTAATAATAGAAAAGGTTTTCCCAGCTACGTCAGGAGTCAGAAGACGGTTAATGAGGGTTTTGGGCCACTGAAAGACAGTTCAGGACAGAGTGAAACAGATTCCCAGGCTATGGTAGAGATGTTAAATGACAATTTCGCATCAGTTTACAATCCTGTGGATGATGTTCAGATTCCAGCTGTGGGATTTGCTGCCAACAATAACATCATGGGCCAGAAATTATGGCCCAGAAATTAAAGACTGAGTGTTGACGCGGGGGTAAGGCTTCCCCGCGAACTCTCACTCCGCGTTGGCTTTTTCAGATCCAGCTCGCACGAACTTGATGTTCTAGACATCAGCTGGGCAGTGCTTTCGTATCCCACCGGCGCAGTGAATTCGTGCGAGCTGTGGTATCACGTGACTCAGTTAGAGCCAATGGCAGCACACCATCTTCCATTCATAAGTTTCACATAAGTGCTGTGAAAGCTATGAATCTTACACACCCCCAAAATAACAGCTAAACCTCAATTAAATTTAAAAAAAACCATCACATTAATAAAATAAGTATAGTTAAATAAATTAACCATTTTAAATAAAAATTTAATTTTTTGATAAAACTAATTATACTTCTTAACGGTGCTAAAAATAAACTTACCTTTCTTTAAAGTATCTAAAAAAGATAAACCTGTTGAAATAAGTTTTAAATTGTAATTAATTAACCATTTACCTTGTTAAAAACGGGTCTTGCGCCTTCTTTTTAAAAGTGCAGCTTCTTCCATACTTACCTACACGGAGAAAACTGAAAAAAACTGAAGTTCGCTGCGTGTGCGCAGCCTCACCCTCGCACGCGGTACACCTCTGAAACACTCCCTTCACGAGACCGGAAGTTCCGTTTTCCCGCGCATGCGCAGTGCATGCAGGAAACCGGGACTTCAAGTGGCCTTACGGGTGAGTACACAGCACGTACTCACCCGACAAGCGCCGAATTTCTGGCCGCATAAATATTAAAATAGAATGTGACTGTCATCGTGGGTGCAATAGGAAATATGAAAATCTCTCTCCTTTTGCCTCTCACTGTGTCACACTTCATATGTCTTGCCCCAGTCTGTCGCCATCCAACTCTCTCCACATCGGTCTATTCCCCCGCTGGCTCTGTCGTTCTCTCTCTATCGCCACCATATGTCTCTCTCTATCCTCCTCGCGTCTGTTTGCATCAGTCTCTCACTCCCTGTCGTTCAACCCCCGGCCTGTCTCCCGCTCCTACTCCCCCGTACGTCTCTCTTACACTATCTCCCGTCCCTGTCTTCCTCATCGTCATCCCACCGTCTGACTCTCTTTGTCTCACCCCATCTGCCTCCTACGCTGGCCTGTCTCTCCTTTTGGCCCACACCATCTGTCTCTCCTGACTTTCTCCCACGTCTGCCTCCCCCCCACCCCTGCCTGTCTCCCCCCGTCTGTCTCCCCCTATCTATTTATGTCTCTCTGTCTCAAACCTGTCTGATTTCTCTGACTTCCCGTCTGCCCCCCCCCCCCTCTCTGTCTCACCTATCTGTCTCTCTCTGTGTCACCCCACAGGCTGTTCCCATCTGTCTCCCTCCCCTTCGGTCTGCCTCCCCCATTGTCTTTCTTTATCTTTCATTCCCTCTTTCTGCCGCCGTATGTCACTCTCTTTGTCACCTTGTTGGTCGTCCTCTCTCTATCTCTGGACCCAGGAGCGAGGCCGAGGCCCAAGAGTGAGAACGAGACCCAGGAGAGAGGACAGGACCCAGGAGAGCGGACGAGGCCCAGGAGCGATGACAGGAACCAGGAGCGAGGACGAGGCACAGGAGCGATGACGGAACCCAGGAGCGAGGACGAGGCCAGGAGCAAGGACGTGGCCCATAAGTGAGGACGGGATCCAGGAGCGAGGACGAGGTCCAGGAGCAAGCACGGAACCCAGGAGCGAGGACGAGACCATGGAGCGAGCACTGGATCCAGGAGCGAGCACGGGACCTAGGAGCGAGGACGAGACCAAGGAGCGAGTACGGGATCAGGAGTGAGGACGAGGGCCAGGAGCGAGCACGGGACCCAATAGCGAGGATGAGGCCCAGGCGCGAGGACGAGGCCCAGGAGCGATGACAGAACCCAGGAGCGAGGACGAGACCCAGGAGCGAGGGCGAGGGCGAGGCCCAGGAGTGATGACAGGACCAAGGAGCATGACGAGGCCCAGGAGCCAGGACGGGACCCAGGAGCGAGGACGAGGCCCAGGAGTGAGGATGGGACCCGGGAGCGAGGACGCGGCCCAAGGGCGAGAAGGGGACACAGGACCGACATCGAGGCCCAGGAGCATGGACGGGAGGAGCAGCGAGTTCGTAATCCAGGAGCGAGGACGAGGCCCTGGGGCGAGGACGAAGCCCAGGAGCGAGGACGAGCCCTGCAGCGAATTCGAGGCCCAGGAGTGGTGCAACGTGGACCAGCAGCTGGGTCGGGAGGTCCATACTGCAGCCTATGAAACCAAGGCAGAGAGGACCTGCGGGAAGGAGAGAGGAGGACAGCAGGAGAATGTCTGTGTGTGTGTGTGTGTGTGTGTGTGTGTGCTAGGCCGATGTAGCAGAGCCTGGTCTCCAATCGTCTGGATGCCCTTGGCATTGGACCAAGACTTTGGTCTGTCAATCCCGTGTGGCAGCTGGTGTGCAACGGCCACTCCACGTTAAAATAATTCACGCACAGGCATCTTGCACCCTTTAAAATGAAATTCGGGATCTGGAACATCAGGACCCTCATGGACAAGCCCAACAACGATGGACCAGAACGCCATACTGCTAATGTTGCCCGGGAGCTCAGACGTTTTGACATTGACATCGCCGCCCTAAGCGGGACCCGGCAGGCAGGGGAAGGCCAGCTCAAAGAGCAAGGCGGTGGTTACACCTTCTCCTGGAAAGGCAAACCTGAAGATGAACGCCGCCTCCATGGGGTAGGCTTTGCCATAAAAAATGAACTAGTTGGACATATCAGAGACTCCCCTTGTGGAATAAACGAAAGCCTCATGACACTACGGCTCACCCTAGCCCAGAACCAGTGAGCTACGGTCATCAGTGCGTACGCCCCAACACTGGAAGCCACAGACGAGAGCAAAGAGGAATGCTACTCCAGCCTCGAACAATCGCTGTCCCGAGTCCCAACGGGCGACAAGCTGATCCGCCTTGGCGACTTTAACAACAGAGTTGGAAAGGACACATACCTCTGTGGAGGTGTGATCGGCAGAGAGAGGGTAGGGGAAGCCAACTCCAACGGTACCCTCCTCCTGACGAAATGTTTAGAACATGGCCTTGTCAGAACCAACATCTTGTTCCGTCAGAGAGACAAGTACAAGGCTTCATGGCAACACCCTCGCTCCAAGCACTGGCATCTGCTGGACTACGTCATCGTCCGAGCGAGGGACCGCAAGGACGTCCGCATCATCTGCGCCATTACAGGAGCTGACAACTGCTGGAGAGACTACCGCTTAATCCGCTCTGTCATCTCCCTCAACGTAGCCCCAAAACAGCGCGGCAACAGAAGCAATGCCGCAGGAAAATCACTACTGGAGCATTGAAAGACGCCGCTAAGAAAGCCCTATTCAGCCTCAGCCTCACATGAAGCCTGACGACTCCCAGTGATTCAGAGACACAGAGAGTCCACAGCGCCTGGTCTGCACTCAAGGCCTCCATAATCAGCACCTGTGAAGAGACGCTCGGTCACTCGACCAGGAAACACCAAGTCTGGATCGACGAGAACGATCAGGAATTCCAGGCACTAATTAGTTGCAAGCGCAAGGCATCCCTGATCTGGAAACAGCAGCAGAACTCGAGAGCAAGAAAGCAGCTCTACAGGCGCCTGAAGGCTGAGGTCCAACAAAAAACTCACGAATTAAATAATAGATGCTGGGTGGAGAAAGCGCAGGAGATCCAGCAGCTATCCGACAACCACGATGTGCATGGATTCTTTAGCGCAGTCAAGACCACCTATGGCCAAAGCACCCAAGGTCCTATCCCACTGCGGGCCAAGAATGGAGAGGTACTCATCAAGGACTGAGAGGCAGTCAGTGCCCGCTGAAAGGAGCACTTCGAAGATTTCCTTAACCGAGGCTTATAATCGACGCAACTGTCCTCAACTCCATCCCGCAGCATACTACCCGCCACCATTTCAGCACAACCCCAACCCGGCATGAGGTTGAAAAGGCCAACCGACAACTGAAGAACAAAAAGGCCTCAGGAGCTGATGGGATCCCTGCCGAGAGACGAAAACATGGCGGAGAAGCAGTATTGGCGCGAATAAATGAACTAATTTCTCTTATTTCGAATGAGCTGAGCATGCCAGGGGATCTCAGCGATGCCGTAATTGTGACGATCTTCAAGAAAGGTGACAAGTCCGATTAAGGTCATTACAGAGGAGTCTCCCTAATTTCTGCCACAGGGAAAGTCTTCGCAAGAATTCTCCTCAATCGCCTTCTCCCAGTGGCTGAAGAACTCCTCCCAGAGTCGCAATGCGGATTCCGCCAATAAGGGGCTCAATGGACATGATCTTCACCGCACGCCAAATACAAGAGAAATACGGGGAACAGCACCAACCGCTGTACATGGCATTCTTTGAGCTCACAACGGCCTTCGACACTGTCAACCTTGAGGGATTATGGAGTGTCCTCCTCAAATTCGGCTGCCATCAGAAGTTTGTCACCATCCTCCGCCTGCTTTACGACGACATGCAAGCCGTGATCCTGACCAACGGATACACCACAGACCCAATTCACGTACGGACCTGGGTCAAGCGAGGCTGTGCCATCGCACCAACGCTCTTCTCGATCTTCCTTGCTGCAATGCTCATTCGCACTCTCAGTAAGCTCCCCGCTGGAGTGCAGCTAATCTACAGAACAAGCAGGAAACTGTTCAACCTCCGTCGCCTGCAGTCCAGATACTAGGTGGTCCCATCCTCTGTCATCGAATTACAGTATGCAGAAGATGCATGCGTGTGCGGAAACTCTGAGGTCGAACTCCAAACCATCGTCGACACCTTCACTGAAGCTTACTGGAGCATGGGCCTTACTTTAAACATCCATAAGGCAAAGGTCCTACACCAACCTGCCCCCACCACACAGTACTGCCCCCCGATTATCAAATTCCATGACGAGGTTTTGGACAACGTGGACCACTTTCCATACCTTTTGAGCCTACTGTGAACAAGGGCAGACGTCGAAGACGAAATCCAACATTGCCCTCAGTGTGCCAGTGCAGGATCCGGTCTCCTGAGGAAGAGAGTGTTTGAAGACCACAACATCAAACACAGCACCAAGCTCATGGTCTGCAGAGCAGTAGTGATACCCGCCCTCCTGTATGCTTCAGAGACATGGACCATGTACAGCAGGCACCTAAAAGCACTGGAGAGGTACCACCAATGCTGCCTCTGCACGATTCTGCAAATCCATTGGCAGGGTGGTTCTGCTGCACAGGAGGGGAGGAAAAAGAGACGGAGAGCTATAGTGATAGGGGATCATATTTTAAGGGGAATAGATAGGCGTTTCTGTGGCCGCAAAAGAGACTCCCTGATGGTATGTTGCCTCTCTGGTGCAAGGGTCAAGGAAGTTTCGGAGCGGCTGCACGGCATTCTGGAGGGGGAGGCTGAAGAGCCAGTTGTCGTGGTGCATATAGGTACCAACGATATAGGTAAAAAACGGGATGAAGTCGTAAAAGCTGAAAATAGGTAGTTAGGAGGTAAATTTAAAAATAGGACCTCAAAGGGAGTAATCTCAGGATTGCGACCAGTGCCACGTACGGGTCACAGTAGAAATAGAAGGTTATTTCAGATGACTACGTGGCTAGAAGAATAGTGCAGGGGGAGGGATTCAAATTCCTGGGACATTGGAACCGGTTCCGGGGGAGGTGGGACTAGAAGAAACTGGACGGTTTGGCATTGGGCAGGACCGGGACCGATGTCCTGGGGGCAGTGTTTGCTAGTGCTGTTGTGGAGTGTTTAAACTAAAATGGCAGGGGTTTGGGAACTGTGCAGGGAGACAGAGGAAAGTGAAGCAAGGATAGAAACACAAGACAGGAAGGAGAAAAGCAAAAGTGGAAGGCAGAGAACAAAGGGTGCAAATCGAACATGGCCACTTTAAACAATAATTCTAAATGATCTAAGAGTGTTAAAAAAATAAGCCTGAAAGCTTTGTGTCTTAATGCGAGGAGCATTCGTAATAAGGTGGATGAATTAGCTGCGCAAATGGATATGATATAATTGGGATTACGGAGAAATGGCTCCAGGGTGACCTAGGCTGGGAATTCAACACCCAGGCTTATTCAATATTCAGGAAGGGCAGGCAAAAAGGAAAAGGAGGTGTGGTAGCATTGCTGGTTAAAGAGGAGGTTAACACAATAGTAAGGAAGGATATTAGCTTTGATGCTGTGGAATCTGTATGAGTAGAGCTGAGAAATACCAAGGGGCAGAAAACGTTTGTGGGAGTTGTATACAGACACCCAAACAGTAAAGCTGAGTTTGGGGATGGCATTAAACGGGAAATTAGAGCCGCGTGCAATAAGGGCACAGCAGTTTTCATGGGTGACTTTAATCTACATATAGATTGGGCTAACCAAATTAGTAAACATACTGTGGAGGAGGAATTCCTAGAGTGTATATGGGATGGTTTCCTGGACCAATATGTCGAGGAACCAACTAGAGAATAGGCCATCTCAGACTGGGTATTATGTAATGAGAAAGGATTCATTAGCAATCTTGTTGTGCGAGGCCACTTGGGGAGGTGCGATCATCATATGATATAATTCTTGTTTAAGATGAAGAGTGAAGCAGTTGACTCAGAGACTAGGGTCCTGAATTTAAATAAAGGAAACAACTATGATTGTATGAGGCGCGAGTTAGCTAGGATGGTTTAGGGAAAGTTACTTAAATGGTTGACGGTGGATAGGCAATGGCAATCATTTAAAGATTGCATGGATGAACAACAGAATTTGTTCATTCCTGTTTGGCATAAAAATAAACCAAAAAAGTGACTCAACCGTGGCTAACAAGGGAGATTAGGGATACCATTAGATCCAGAGAGAGGACATATAAATGGGCCAGAAAAAGCAACAAACCTGAGCATTGGGGATAGTTTAGGATTCAGCATAGGACGACAAAGGGCTTAATTAAGAGGGGGGAAATAGAATATGAGAGGAAGCTTGAAGGGAACATAAAAACTGATTATAAAAGCGTTTATACATATCTGTAGATAAAAAAAATGGTGAAGTCAAGCGTACGTCCCTTGCAGTCAGAATCAGGGGAATTTATAATGTGGAACAAAGTAATGGGTGAAACAATTAATTACATACTTTGGTTCTGTCTTCACAAATGAGGACACAAATAACTCCCAGAGATGTCGGGGAACATAGGGTCTAATGAGAGAGAGGAACTGAATTAAATCAGTATTTGAAGGGTAATGGTGTTAGGGAAATTGACCGGATTGAAGACCGATAAATCCCCAGTGCCTGATAATCTACGTCTTAGGGTACTTAAGGAAGTGGCCCTAGAAATATTAGATGCATTGCTGGTCATCTTTCAAAATTCTATAGACTCTGAAACAGTTCCCATGGTTTGGAGGGTAGCTAAAGTAATCCCACTATTTAAAAATAATGGTAGAGAGAAAATGGGGAATTATAGACCGGTAAGCCTGACATCAGCAGTGGGGAAAATGCTGGAGTCCATTATAAAAGATGTAATAGCAGAGCACTTGGAAAACAGTGACAGGATCGCACAAAGTCAACATGCATTTACAAAAGGTAAATCATGCTTGACTAATCTATTGGAATTTTTTGAGGATGTAACTGGCAGAATAGATAAGGGAGAACCAGTGGATGTGGTGTCTTTGGACTTTCAGAAGGCTTTCGATAAGGTCCCGCATAAGAGATAGCGTGCAAAGTTAAATCTCACGGGATTGGCGGTAAGGTACTGTCTTGGATAGAAAACTGGTTGGCAGACAGGAAGAAAAGAGTTGGAATAAACGGTTCTATTTCCGAGTGGCATTGACTAGTGGGTTACCGCACGGATCGGTGCTAGGACCCGAGTTATTCACACTATATATTAATGATCTAGACGAGGTAACTAAATGTAATATCTTGAAGTTTGCAGACGACACAAACTGGGTGCGCGTGTGTGCTGTGAGGAGGATGCAGAGAAACTCCAGGATGATTTGGACAGGTTGGTTGATAGGGCAGATGCATGGCACATGCAGTATAATGAGGATAAATGCGAGGTTATCCACTTTGGTGGCAAAAACAGGAAGGCAGATTATTATCTTACGGCAATAGAGTGGCAAAAGGGAAAGTGCAACGAGACCTGGGTGTCCTTGTGCACCAGTCGCTGAAGGTAAGCATGCAGGTGCAGCAGGCGGTTAAGAAGGCAGATGATATTTTGGCCTTCATAGCGAGAGGATTCGAGTACATGAACAAGGATGTCTTCCTGCAGTTGTACAGGGCCTTGGTGAGAGCACACCTTGAGCATTGGGTGCAGTTTTAGTCGCCTTATCTGAGGAAGGATGTTCTTGCCATGGAGAGAGTGCAGCGTTGATTCACCAGACTGATACCTGGGATGGCAGGAATGACGATTGAAGAGAGATTGGGTCGATTGGGCTTGTATTCGCTGGAGTTTAGAAGAATGAGAGGGGATCTCATTGAAACTGAAAAAAATTCTAACAGGACTAGACAGACTAGATGCAGGAAGGATGTAACCGATGGTGGGAGTCCAGATCCAGGGGTCACAGTCTAAGGATACGTGGTAAGATATTTAGGACTGAGATGAGGAGGAATTTCTTCATCAAGGGAGTGGTGAACCTGTGGAATTCTCTACCACAGAAGACAGTTGAGTCCAATTCATTAAATATATTCAAGAAGGAGTTAGATATATTTCTTAAGGTGATCAAGTGATACGGGAAGAAAGCAGGGACAGGGTACTGAATTTGAATATACAGCCATGGTCGCATTGAATGGCGGAGCAGGCTCGACGGGCCGAATGGCCTACTCCTGCTCCTATCTTCTATGTTTCTATGTTTCTAGGATAGACGCACCAACGTCAGTGTTCTCGCTCAGGCCAACATTCCCGGCATCGAAGCTTTGACCACGCTCGATCAGCTCCGATGGACGGGCAACAATATCCTCATGCCCGATAGGAGACTCCCAAAACAAGCGCAGTACTCGGACCTCCGACCCGGCAAGAGAGCATTGGTGGGCAGATGAAACGCTTTAACGCCTCCTTAAGAAAGTGCAACATCCCCAGCGACACATGGGGATCCCTGGCCCAAGACTGCAGAAACTGGAGGAGAAGCATCCGGGAAGGCGCCGTACACCTCGAGTCTCTTCACTGGGAGCAAGCAAAAGCGAAGCGCATTCGGCCGAAGGACCGCACGTCAACCCAAGCACCCCACTCTCTCTCCCCTTCAACCACCGTCTCCCCGACCTGTGACAGAGACTGTAGGTCCCGCATTGGGCTCATCAGTCACCTGAGAACCCATTTTCTGTGTGGAAGCAAATAAATTTGTAATACACGATTTCCCTTTCATAAAACCATGCTGACTTTGCCTAATCATGTTTTGATTTTCTAAATGACTTGATACCACTTCCTGAAAAATCGATTCCAGCATTTTCCCGATGACTGATGTCAGGCTAACTGGCCTGTACTTCCCTGTGTTTTCTCTCCCTCCTTTCTTGAATAGCGGTGTTCCATTTGCGACCTTCCAATTCGCTGGGACTGTTTCAGAATCTAGGGATTTTTGGAAGAGCACAACCACTGCATTCACTATCTCTGCAGCAACCTCTTTTAGAACTCTAGGATGTAGGTCGTCCGTTTTCAGTCCCATAAGTTTATCTAGTACTTTTTCTCTATTTATATTAATTACATTTGCCCAGAAATTCGCCTCTCCGTCTTGCCACGGGGGTAAGGATCGCGCGCGATATTACCTACCGAGTCTGCCCACAGGAACTTCTGATATTTTGAAGAGCATTCCCGGGTAGCATCTGACGTCACACCGCCCTGGAGCGCAGCGTGCGCGGAGCCTCCCGAGCGGAGGGCAGTGAAGACACGCCTTCCGAGGTCGCATTTGTATAGGCCACGCCCCCAATATTTTTTACATGTTGCCAAGCTTTGAAACTGGAAACACAGGATTTCCAGCATCTGCAGTACTTTGCTATCAACAGTAAGTTGTCTCTTTGTATTTAAATGCATGTTTTGCTAACTTTTACAAACTTTTAAAGACTTTTACATGAATTGCAAGAATTTTAAACAGTTTTGAAGTAATTTAAATAGTTTTAAAAGCCCTGAAAGCATTTATTTCATTAATTTTATTTTATTTAATCAGCAAAGTGAAATGACTGGAATGAGCACAATTGACATTATCAAAAGAACTCACAATTTCAGTGACGATGATCTCAGCACACTCCTCAACGAGTTTCAGGCGAAGCACCTGCGGCTTATTGGAACTGAGAAGTCCAAGGCGCCGCGAAAAGGCCAGATGTTAGATTGGAAAGAGGTTGCCCAGGCTGTCAGCGCGAACTCCACCATTCCACGGACAGCGGAACAATGCCGCAAGAAATTCAGTGATTTATTGCGAACTGTCAAGGTTTGTATAGTTATTACAAAAGTCAACTGTAAAATGTCTGTAAATTTAACTGAACTAATTTTAAAAATGTATATGTATGTGTTTGTTTACTCAAGTGACTTCATTGCAGGCACATGAGCTTGCCATAATTTTTTATTTCTTTTAGGGCCAGCTCAGGGTCATCCATTGTGCTCTTATCTTGATTCCACTGCTGTGAGTTGTTTAGTGAGTTAAACAGAACCACTGTCTGCAAAGCTGTGTCCCCATGCACTTTGGGTGTAATCTGCAGAAAAAGCTGACATTTCATATTTTCTGTTTTCATTTTAGAGTAAAACTGCTCACAACGCCAGAGAACGTGCACTGACAGGCGGTGTTGTTGTCACGTTAAGGGCTTTATCCGAACATGAGGAAAGGTTCGAGCATCTGTTTGGATTTAGTAGCGGCTGCCCCTTTGATGGTGTACGAACCGACATTGGTATGCATAACCGTGAGTTGCTCTGGCCAGCTATATGTTTAAAAATGTTAGATGTGTGTTGAATATCAGCTTCTGTGATGTGGCACATCATGCTTTACCTTTGCTAATGTTTACTGTTTCCTTTCCATAGGTTTACAGCAGACTTCTCACACACGGGATGAGCAGTGCGTTGAGTCTGCAGCCGCAGAGGGCTTTGGGGAAGGGGTTGTTGAGGCAATGGGAGCTGTGAGTGAGGTGGTGATGGTGGAGGAGCAGGAGCAACTTGTTGATGTAGTGGAAGAGGAGGGTATGGAATCTGGGTTGCTGGAGAGATCCTCTCCATCTCTTGGCCCCTCTGGCTCTGTGCCAGACAGACACCAGCTTGATAGGGCAGTGCATGTGGGAGAAGCAGATATACATGCAACAGAACAGGAGTTACAAGGTCAGATGCAGCATCTTGAAGGGTTGAGGCAATCGATGTGTTCTCTTACTGAGACAAAAGTTGACTCTCTTGCCTCAATCAGGCAGGGAATGGATTCTATTGGCATGTCACTTAATCAAATAAATGAGTCTCTCATTGGACTCTTGCATATGCGTAAACCACTTTCTGCTGCCATTACTGTGACTCACGCAGAACCGCCGTTACCTGCTCCCAGCGCAGAAACAGTGCGGGCCCAAGAGTCAGCTGCTCCTCCAGTTGTGATGCAAGCAAACGTTGCCTTGCAGCAGCAGCAGCAGTAAGCCTGTCAGGAGGCAATTGCTGAAGGGCAATAGATGGCAAACAGGGCCCTTTCAAGTCGCAGCACAGGGCTCCCGTAACGGGGAGCGGGAAAGCGCAGGAGGCAGTAGGGTGCAACCTTTTCCACAATGCACATCCATTGACCCTCAGGCATAGATAAGAGGGGGTAAATCGTTCAATTGTTTAATTTTTCGTTTTATTTAAATGTTACATGTTTTCATTGTTTTTTTTATTGAAAAATATATTTGTCACTGAAAGTGTATGTAACCTTTTCATTTAAAAAGTACAGCCTCTAGTCACTTTGAAAAAAATCAACTTGTTTATTTGCAAAAAAAAATAACATTACAACTGTTTTAAATTTAGAAAATAGCTAGTTTCCATCTTGAATGTCTTTATTGCACTAAGAAACAAAAAAAGTCACTGTAAACTTTTTACAAATTTTATTCTAACCTATTTATGTTTACGAATGTTTGAAAAGCTGAAAATAGTTAGTTAACATTTGAAAGTTATAAACTATGTACATCAACTCTGAACCTCAAAAGTGTTTGACGCTGCAATAAAAGTTCACTGTTTCACTTTAAATTGTGTCTGTTCCTTTCTTTGCCTTGCTGGGGGAGGGGGAGGGGGACATAGAAACATAGAAGATAGGAGCAGGAGTAGGCCATTCGGCCCCTCGAGCCTGCTGCGCCATTCGATGAGATCATGGCTGATCATCTAAACTCAGTAACCTGTACCTGCCTTCTCCCCATATCCCTTGATACCTTTAGCTTTAAGAAATATATCTAACTCATCCTTGAATATATTTAATGACCTCACCTCAACTACCTTCTGTGGTAGAGAATTCCACAGGTTCACCACTCTCTGGGTGAAGAAATTCTTCCTTATTTCTGTCCTAAATGGTTTACCCGTTATCCGTGGATTATGACCCCTGGTTCTGGACTCTCCGACCATCGGGAACATTCTTCCTGCATCTAGTTTGTCCAGACCTGTCAGAATTTTATATGTTTCGATGAGATCCCCTCTCAATCTTCTATACTCCAGTGAGTATAAGCCCAATCGACCCAATCTCTCCTCATATGTCATTCCTGCCATCCCAGGTATCAGCCTTGTGAATCTTCGCTGAACTCCTTCCATGGCAAGAACATCCTTCCTCAGATAAGGCGACCAAAACTGCACACAGTACTCAAGGTGTGGTCTCACCAAGGCCCTGTACAACTGCAGCAGGATATCCCTGTTCCTATACTCAAACCCTTTCGCTATGAATGCCAACATACCATTTGCCTTCTTCACCGCCTGCTGCACCTGCATGCTTACTTTCAGCGACTGGTGCACAAGGACTCCCAGGTCTCGTTGCACTTCCCCTTCTCCCAATCTATTGCCATTCAGATAATAGTCTGCCTTTCTGTTCTTGACACCAAAGCGGACAACCTCGCACTTATCCACGTTATATTGCATCTGCCACGCTTCTGCCCACTCACCCAACCTGTCCAGATCATCCTGGAGTTTCTCGCTATCCTCCTCGCTGCACACACTCCCACCAAGCTTTGTGTCATCTGCAAACTTGGAGATATTACATTTAATTCCCTTATCGAGATCATTAATGTATATTGTGAATAGCTGGAGTGCAAAGACCGATCCCTGCGGTACCCCACTAGTCACTGCTTGCCACTCGGAAAAAGACCCATTAATTCCTACTCTCTGCTTTCTGTCTGCCAACCATTTCTCTATCCAAGTCAATACCTTGCCCCCAATCCCATGTGCCTTAACTTTACCCGCTAATCTCTTATGCGGGACCTTATCGAAAGCCTTTTGAAAGTCCAAATACACCACATCTACTGGTTCTCCCTTATCTATTTTCCCAGTTACATCCTCAAAAAATTCCAGTAGATTAGTCAAGCACGATTTACCTTTTGTAAATCCATGTTGACTTTGTCTGATCCTGTCACTGTTTTTCAAATGCTCAGCTATTACATCCTTTATAATGGACTCTCGCATTTTCCCCACTACCGATGTCAGGCTTACCGGTCTGTAATTCCCCGCTTTCTCTCTACCACCATTTTTGAATAGTGGGGTAACATTAGCTACCCTCCAATCCATGGGTACAGTTCCAGATTCCATCGAATGTTGGAAGATGATCAGCAATGCATCTACTATTTCTAGGGCCACTTCTTTAAGTACCCTAGGATGTAGATTATCAGGCCCTGGGGATTTATCGGCTTTCAATACCGTCAATTTCCCCAACACCATTTCCCTGCAAATACTGATTTCTTTCAGTTCCTCCCTTTCATCAGACCGTATGTTCTCCAACATCTCTGGGAGGTTATTTGTGTCCTCCTTTGTGAAGACAGAACCAAAATATGCATTTAATTGGGCTGCCATTTCTTTGTTCCCCATTATAAATTCCCCCGCTTCTGACTGCAAGGGACCTACAGTTGATTTCACTAATCTTTTTCTCTTCACATATCTGTAAAAGCTCTTACAGTCAGTTTTTATGTTCCCAGCAAGCTTACTTTCATATTCTATTTTCCCCTTCTTAATGAATCCCTTTGTCCTCCTTTGTTGAATCCTAAACTGCTCCCAATCCTCAGGGCTACCACTTTTTCTGGCCAATTTATATGCCCTCTCCTTGGATCTTATGCTATCCCTAATTTCCCTTGTTAGCCACGGTTGAGTCACCCTTTTTGTTTTATTCTTATGCCACACTGGGATGTACAAATTCTGTAGTTCCTCCATGCAGTCTTTGAATGTTTGCCATTGCCTATCCAACGTCAACCCCTTGAGTGACATTCCCCAATCAATCCTACCAATTCGCTCCTCATACCATCGTAGTTTCCTTTATTTAAATTCAGGACCCTAGTCTCTGATTCAACTACTTCACTCTCCATCCTAATGAAGAATTCTATCATATTATGATCACTCTGACCCAAGTGGCCTCGTACAACAAGATTGCTAATTAATCCTTTCTCGTTGCATAATACCCAGTCTAAGATGACCTGATCTCTGGTTGGTTCCTCGACATATTGTTCCAGAAAACCATCCCGTAAACATTCTAGGAATTCCTCCTCCACAGTATTTTTACTAATTTGGTTAGCCCAATCTATATGTAAATTAAAGTCACCCATGATGACTGCTGTGCCCTTACTGCATGCTTCTCTAATTTCCCTTTTAATGCCGTCCCCAACCTCCGTATTACTTTTTGGAGGTCTATATACCACTCCCACTAACGTTTTCTGCCCCTTGTTATTTCTCAGTTCTACCCATACAGATTCCGCATCATCAGAGCTAATATCCTTCCTTTCAATTGTGTTAATCCCCTCTTTAACCCGCAATGCTACCCCACCTCCCTTTCTTTGTTGCCTATCTTTCCTAAATATTGAATAACCCTGGATGTTGAGTTCCCAGTCTTGGCCACCCTGGAGCCATGTTTCTGTAATCCCAATCAAATCGTATTCATTTACCTGTTTTTGCGCAGCTAATTCATCTACCTTGTTCCGAATGCTCCTTGCATTGCGACACAAAGCCTTCAGGCTTGTTTTTTTAACGCTCTCAGACCTATATCAATTATTATTTACTGTGACCGTGTTTGATTTAAACCGTTGAGTTCTTTGCCTTCTACTTTTGTTTTTCTCCTTCCTGTCTTTAGCTTTTATCCTTATTTCCCTTTCCTCTGTCTCCCTGCTCAGGTACCCAACCCCCTGCCACTTTAGTTTAAACCCTCCCCAACAGCACTAGCAAACACTCCCCCTAGGACATCGGTCCCGGCCCTGCCCAGGTGCAGACCGTCCCGTTTGTACTGGTCCCACGTCCCCCAGAACCGGTTCCAATGTCCAAGGAATTTGAATCCCTCCCCCTTGCACCATTCTTCTAGCCACGTATTCATTTGAAATATCCTCCTATTTCTACTCTGACTAGCACGTGGCACTGGTAGCAATCCTGAGATTACTACCTTTGAGGTCCTCTTTTTAATTTACCTCCTAACTCCCTATATTCTGCTTTTAGGACCTCATCCCGTTTTTTACCTATATCGTTGATGCCTATGTGCACCACGACAACTGGCTGTTCGCCCTCCCCCTCCAAAGTGTTCTGTAGCCGCTCCGAGACGTCCTTGACCCTTGCACCAGGGAGGCAACACACCATCCTGGAGTCTCGATTGCGGCCGCAGAAACGCCTATCTATTCCCCTTACAATTGAATCCCCTATCACTATAGCTCTTCCACACTTTTTCCTCCCAGCCTGTGCAGCAGAGCCACCCATGGTGCCAGGAAGTTGGCTGCTGCCGCCTTCCCCTGATAAGTCATCCCCCCCAACAGCATCCAAAGTGGTATATCTGTTTGAGAGGGGGATGGCCACAGGGGACCCCTGCACTACCTGCCTGCACCTCTTACGCTGCCTGGTGGTCACCCATTCACTTCCTGCCTGTACAGTCTTTACCTGTGGTGTGACCAACTCGCTAAACGTGTTATTCACGACGTTCTCAGCATCGCGAATGCTCCAATATGCATCCATCCGCAGCTCCAGCGCCGCAATGCGGACCGTCAGTAGCTGCAGCTGGATACATTCCCCACACACATATGTTCGTCAGGGACACAGGAAGTGTCCCTGATTTCCCACATATTGCAGGAGGTGCATATCACGGCGCCGAGCTCTGCTGCCAAGACTTACCCTTTAATTAATTAATTAAAATTAAACTAATTCAATCCCACCAAATTCACTTTAATTAAATGATATACTTAAGGGCCCTTGCTTAACAGGAGTCCCCGCTACACAAAGAGAACGTAGAAGCCACAAAATTTAAGTTTAGAAAAATTGAGAAAGAAAACACTCACCAACCAATCACTTACCTGCTTTTTGGTGACGTCACACTACGAATACTTTTTTTCCTTCCCTCGCCCGGAACCTGGATATGTAAGCCGCCTCGGGGCTCACCTTAAGTAGCGCCGCTCGCTGCCTCTGTTCCCTCGCAGGTCCGCCTCCTCTGCCGCCTCGCCGCTCTCGGCCTCGCTGCCGCCTCGGTGCTCACCATAAGTAGCGCCGCTCGCCGCCTCTGTTCCCTCGCAGGGCCGCCTCCTCTGCCGCCTCGCCGCTCTAGGCCTCGCTGCCGCCTCGGGCTCACCTTAAGTACCGCCGCTCGGCGCCTCTGTTCCCTCGCAGGTCCGCCTCCTCTGCTGCCTCGCCGCTCCAGGCCTCGCTGCCGCCTCGGGGCTCACCTTAAGTACCGCCGCTCGCCGCCTCTGTTCCCTCGCAGGTCCGCCTCCTCTGCCGCCTCGCCTTACCAGGCCTCGCTGCCGCCTCGGGGCTCACCTTAAGTTACGCCGCTCGCCGCCTCTGTTCCCTCGCAGGTCCGCCTCCTCTGCCGCCTCGCCGCTCCAACGGGGAGGTACAAGGCGACACTACCTCGTGAAGGTGTTGGCTACCAGCTGCTCCCGAACAGCCTTACTTTCAGCAGCACTTGGCTCGTCCCCATCACACCTTCCCACATGCATATTGGCATCGTCCACGTCCTCCATTTCATAGAAACATAGAAACATAGAAAATAGGTACAGGAGTAGACCATTCGGTCCTTCGAGCCTGCACCGCCATTCAATGCGTTCATGGCTGAACATGCTACCTCAGTACCCCATTCCTGCTTTCTCGCCATACCCCTTGATCCCCTTAGTTGTGAGTGTTATATCTAACTCCCTTTTGAATATATTTAGCGAACTGGCCTCAACAACCTTCTGTGGAAGAGAATTCCATAGATTCACCACTCTCTGGGTGAAGAAGTTCCTCCTCAGCTCAGTCCTAAATGGCTTCCCCTTAATCCTTAGACTGTGACCCCTGGTTCTAGTTTTCCCTACCATTGGGAACATTCTGCCCGCATCTAATTTGTCTAAACCAGTCAGGATTTTAAATGTCTCTATAAGATCCCCCCTCATTCTTCTGAACTCCAGAGGATACAAGTTCAGTTGACCCAATCTTTCTTGATATGTCAGTCCGGCCATCCCAGGAATCAATCTAGTGAACCTTCGCTGCACTCCCTCAATAGCAAGAATGTCCTTCCTTAAGTTAGGAGACCAAAACTGCGCACAATACTCCAGGTGTGGCCTCACCAAGGCCCTGTACAACTGTAGCATCACCTCCCTACTCCTGTACTCAAATCCCCTTGCTATGAAGGCCATCATTCCGTTTGCTTTCTTGACTGCCTGCTGCACTTGCATTCCCACCTTCAGTGACTGATGTACCATGACGCCCAGGTCTCGTTGCACGTCCCCTTTCCCTAATCTGCCACCATTCAGGTAATAGTCCGCCTCTCTATTTTTACCACCAAAGTGGATAACCTCACATTTATCCACATTGTACTTCATCTGCCATACATTTGCCCATTCACCCAACCTGTCCAAGTCACTCTGTAGCCTCCTAGCATCCTCCTCATTGTTCACACTGCCTCCCAATTTAGTGTCATCCGCAAATTTGGAGATATTGGGGTAGAAATTAGGTCGCGCCCCATTTGGGGCGCAAATATCGTCCGCGCGCAAATATTAGCGCCTGGCGCTAATTATCGGCACTGACAGGAAACTTCACTTTTACCGCCCCAGGAGGTGAGTGGAGCGCTAAATTAGGCGCTGCACGCCTCTCTTAAGGCGCAAAGGCCTAGGAGTGAGGCGCTGCCTCAGCGCACGAGCGCAGCGCAGCTGCTGCCAGTTAGCGAGGGAACACAGACACACTGGCGCCAGACACTTCTTAAAGCGGGGGGGGGCCACTTGCTCCCCAGCCACACCCTGCTCATTGCAGCCTTGAATCTCAGCCTGGAGAGACCTGTAATCCATTTTGCTGCCAAGCATGGAGAGGGTGAGAGAACGCGCTCATCGCTTCACCGAGCGGGCCTTGGATGCTCTGGTTGACGCAGTGGAGCGCAGACGATGCATTCTGTTCCCGGAGAGTGGCAGGAGGCCTTTGCCACGCGAGTTCAGAAGAGTGCGGAGGGAGGTGGCTCAGAGCATCTCCTCCAGGAGCATGGTGCCCAGGACCCATGTTCAGTGCTGCAAAAAGTTCAACGACCTCACTCGGGTCGTCAGGGTGAGTGGCTTTTTCTCAATACCTCTCCATCCCTCCATCTCAACCTCACTCTATGGCCAGAGGGTCTTAAAACCCCAATGCACAACACTCATGCAACACCTATGGCCCTTTCATCAAACACACACACACATTCCACACTTTGCATACAGTAAGGGCTATTCACCTATGGGAGGCACATCAGGCAAGACCATGGCTGCATATTGTAAGGGCTATTCACCTATGGGAGGCACATCAGGCAAGACCATGGCTGCATATTGACTCAGATGCTGTCCTTTTTCTTGCAGGCTAAGCTGGCTCATAATCGGAGACAGCAGCAACGGACGGGTGGAGGGCGGCTTCAGCTGCAACCCCTCAGCGATCTGGAGGAGCGCGTCCACAGGATTGTGGCAAGCCGGGTGATCGGTCCCGTCGCCACTGGGGACGCCGACCCCGTTGTGGACAGCAATGGTAAGGTCATCACCTTTTTGTCCTCTGTCCTTCCACTTGTCCCTCACAATACCAGCCTTTGACACTTTCAATCCAACTTGCTAACTCGCTGCACTTATTCCTCCCTTACTGCCACCCTGTCCTCACGCTAAAGCCACTCTTGTACCTCCCTGCTTTCAGATGGTGATTCACCAGCTGAGGAGATGGTCCCTGAAGCTGCCACTGGGAGTGATGCTGCAGCTGAGGAGGAAGAGGAAGCCGGAGCATCAGTGCCACCCTCTCCCGAGGAAGCCCATGGCCACACTGGGAACACGCCTTCCCCGGAGGGGAGCAGGGGTGAAGGGGCTGATGATGGTGAAGTTCCAGGACCCAGCGGGCTGCAGCAACGCCATGGGGGGGGGGGGGAGGGAAGAACGGGAGCCTTCTCCCCAGAGGGAGAGTATGCCAGACACTCCTAATGCAATGGACGCAGAGGAGGAGCGGCTGATTGCAGAAATGAACAGCCAGGCGGTGGGCATGCACACTGAGCTATGGGTGCAGTGGGAAGGGTGCCCGAATGCATTGCGGCACTGGCAAGGAGTGTGGAGCACTTCGCTGTAGCACAGGCGGATGCCACACTAAAGCTTAGTGCTGCAATTCAGTCACTGGCTGCCAGGAACCCATCTGAGACTGCTCTCATGCAGACTCAGATTGAGGCCACGCGAGCACTGACTGCTGCCATCCTCGATGGTTCGTGCACATGTCCCCGGGGCTGTCACCGCGCCGCAGCAGGCCAGCAATCTGTTCTCCGGCAAATTGCTCCGGATGCTGAAGTGCTGCCCCGTGGGAGTGCCAGTGTGTCGGGCGAGCAGGGAGTTGCTGTCCTCTCTCACGATGACAGCATTCCTGCTGCCAACACTGTCACTTCTCCACTGCACTTGCCACCGCCTGTAGGACAGACTGCTGCCGCCCATGCAGAGTTGGTGCAGTCTGCAGCCGGGCCCTCCAGGCCCAGAAGTGGTCGAGGCCGTCCTTCAGGGGCATCTGCAGTGTCAGGGTCTGACAAGCAGCAGCCTTCCACCAGCCTTGCTGCAGCCACTGAGGTCCCATTACGGAGGAGCAGTAGGGTTAGAAGGGGGGAAGTGCGCAAGGGAAGGAGATCACCCTCGAAGGGCAAAAAGTAGGAGGTGTGCCAAAATGCTGGTCATTTTTTTATTAAAGGCCGAGATTCATGGCCCAACTTTTGTTTAGTGTTTTGGACATTATCTCCAGGTTGTGAGAACCAGTTATGTTATTGACTGTTTTTTTGTGTTTATTTCTATGAGTTTGTCATGAGGAATTGACACACACAGTGTTTGTACAATAAATAAGTTTCTGTATTCAAAATATACATGGCTGGTGGTTGGAATTATTGGTGCCTTGGCCGGCTTAGGGGTTGCGTGCTGGGTTGATTCGTGTTTGTAGCAATGGCAGGGGCCCTAGAAGCGGCTTGCTATTAGTCGTTGACGGACGGCCCTTGCAGTTTGACCATTGTGGGCCGCCCTCCTGCCTTGGTGCTGCTGCTGATCATCGTCCTCGGCCTGTTCCTCCTCTTCCTCCTCCTCCTCTTGTGGTGCTGCAAGGCCTGGTGGCATTGGCTGCGTCCTGAGGATTGCCATGTTGTGCAACATGCAGCACACCACTACGAATTTGGAAACTTGCTCAGGCGAGTACTGCAGGGCTCCTCCGGAATGGTCCAGACAGCGGAATCGTTGTTTGAGCACGCCGATTGTGCGCTCAATAATGTTCCTGGTTGCTTGTTGGCTTTCCTGGTACCGCAGCTCAGCAGGGGTGTTTGGCGCACGGAGCGGTGTCATCAGCCAGGTGCTCAATGCGTACCCCTTGTCCCCCAGAAACCAACCAACTGGCTGATGCGGTGCCTCGAAAATTTCTGCCACAGTACTCTGGCGCAGGATGAAAGCATCGTGGCAGCTGCCCGGATAGTGGGCATTGACAGCGAGAATCACCTGTCTGTTGTCACAGACCAACTGCACATTCAAGGAATGGAACCCCTTTCTGTTCCGGAACTCCTCTGCATTCTCTCGCGGAGCACGCAAAGCCACATGCGTGCAGTCAATGGCGCCCTGCACCATGGGGAAGCCCGCTACCCTCGCAAAGCCCATAGCACGGTCATGCTGCTTGTCTGGGGTCATAGGGAAGGAGATGAAGTCTCGTCTCCTTGTGAAGAGGGCATTGGTGACCTGCCGGATGCAGCGATGCACCGCAAACTGGGAGATATTGGCGAGGTCCCCAACAGCAGCTTGGAATGAGCCAGTGGCGTAGAAGTTCAAAGCCACTGTGACCTTCACTGCCACCGACAGAGACGTCCTGGACCTCAGCTGAGGCTGCAGATCTGGCTGCAGCAGGTGGCAGAGCTCAGTGACCACCTCCTTGCTGAATCGCAGCCTTCGCAAACACAGCTCCTCGGACATGTGGATGTAGGAGAGCTGTTCACGATATACCCTGGGAGGGTAAGCTCTCCTGTACATGCGCCTGATGGCCCTCCTCCGTCTGGCCATCATTGCCACTCTCTGTCTGCGTCTCACTATCCTCCGATTGAGCTGGAGCAGGACGACGCCCCCAATCATTGCAGCCCCCATATTCTCTTTGCCAGAAAAGTAATGAGGTACAGCAACGAAAGTAGCAGCAAAGTTAGGATGAACTAGGCAAAACTACCTCACAAAGCGTTGAGTCAATGTAGAAGTCTCTCTCTCTCTCTCTCCGAATCTCTCTCTCTCTCTCAGAACGAGTGGTGCATAAATGTCGACCACAGAAAAAGACAGGAAGAGGCCCCCTTTAAATAGCGCCCCCCCCCAGCCCCACACCGATTGATAACGTTCCAGTCTTCTGGTCGTTGGAAGCGCCAGGTGGTAAGGCAGGGGGCGCCACTCAATTTCCGCTCCGGGGCGCCCCAAGGGCGTTGCACCACGGAATGACGTCACAATCTGCGCGCGCAGGTGGTCGCAGCGGTAAGTTTTAGCGCCGCCGCACAATCTCAAGTTAAGTTCTCGAGCGGCGCAAACAGCGCTGCGCCCGGGCGTTAGCGCCTTAACGCCCCATTAGCGCCCTTTTAAGGCGCTAACGGGAGGCGCAACCAACTGAATTTTTACCCCATTACATTTAATCTCTTCGTCCAAATCATTAATATATAATGTAAACAGCTGGGGTCCCAGCACCGAACCCTGCGGTACCCCGCTGGTCACTGACTGCCATTCTGAAAAGTACCCATTTACTCCTACTCTTTGTTTCCTGTGTGCCAACCAGTTCTCAATCCACGTCAACACATTACCCCCAATCCCATGTGCTTTAACTTTGCTCACCAATCTCTTGTGTGGGACCTTGTCGAAGGCCTTCTGAAAGTCCAAATACACCACATCTACTGGTTCCCCCCTGTCCACCCTATTGGAAACATCCTCAAAAAATTCCAGAAGATTTGTCAAGCATGATTTCCCTTTCACAAATCCATGCTGACTTGGACCTATCATGTCGCCACTTTCCAAATGGTCTGTTATGACATCTTTAATAATTGCTTCCATCATTTTACCCACAACCGATGTCAGGCTGACCGGTCTATAATTCCCTGCTTTCTCCCTCCCTCCTTTTTTAAAAAGAGGGGTTACATTGGCCACCCTCCACTCCATCGGAACTGATCCAGAGTCTAAGGAATGTTGGAAAATGATCGTCAATGCATCCACTATTTCCAAGGCCACCTCCTTAAGTACTCTGGGATGCAGACCATCAGGCCCCGGGGATTTTTCAGCCTTCAGTCCCATCAATTTCCCCAATACCTTTTCCCGACTAATAAGGATTTCCCTCAGCTCCTCCCTCTTACCAGATCCTCTGACCCATTTTATTTCCGGCAGGTTGTGTGTGTCCTCCACAGTAAACACCGAACCAAAGTACTTGTTCAATTGATCTGCCATTTCCTTGTTCCCCATTACGACTTCCCCTGTTTCCGACTGCAGGGGACCTACGTTTGTTTTTACTAACCTCTTTCTTTTTACATATTTATAGAAGCTTTTGCAGTCCATTTTAATGTTCTCTGCAAGCTTCCTTTCATATTTTATTTTCCCTGCCCTAATCAAACCCTTCGTCCTCCTCTGCTGAGTTTTGAAGTTCTCCCAGTCCCCGGGTTTGCTGCTACTTCTGGCCAATT
Organism: Squalus acanthias; assembly: GCA_030390025.1. Taxonomy (NCBI): domain Eukaryota; kingdom Metazoa; phylum Chordata; class Chondrichthyes; order Squaliformes; family Squalidae; genus Squalus; species Squalus acanthias. The sequence goes on along the minus strand of JASTWF010000200.1, from coordinate 788,716 downwards.
TGTATGCAACTTCCTTGGTTTTAATACTATCCCTGATTTCCCTTGTTAGCCATGGTTGAGCCACCTTCCCTTTTTTATTTTTACGCCAGACCGGGATGTACAATTGTTGTAGTTCATCCATGCGATCTCTAAATGTCTGCCATTGCCCTTCCACTGATAGCCCCTTAAATATCGCTTGCCAATTTAACCTCGCCAATTCACGCCTCATACCCTCAAAGTTGCCCTTATTTAAGTTCTGGACCATGGTCTCTGACTTAACTGTTTCCTTCTCCATCCTTATGTAGAACTCCACCATACTATGGTCACTCTTCCCCAGGGGGCCTCGTAGCACAAGATTGCTGATTAGTCCCTCCTCATTACACAACACCCAGTCCAGGATGGCCTCCCCTCGAGTTGGTTCCTCAACATATTGGTTTAGGAAACCATCCCTTAAACACTCCAGGAAATCCTCCTCCACCGTATTGCTTCCAGTTTGAGTAGCCCAATCTATATGCATATTAAAGTCACCCATGATAACTGCCGTGCCTTTTTTGCACGCACCTCTGATTTCCTGTTTCATACCCTCCCCCACCTCACTACTGCTTTTTGGAGGTCTGTACACAACTCCCACTAACGTTTTCTGCCCTTTGGTGTTCTGCAGCTCAACCCATATTGATTCCACATCCTCCAAGCTGATGTCCTTCCTAGCTATTGCATTAATCTCCTCTTTAACCAGCAATGCTACCCCACCCCCTTTTCCTTTTATTCTATCCTTTCTGAATGTTTCAGCAGGTAGTTTATCTGCAGCTTTAAGGTTCAGTCCTTCCCGCAGGGCAAAGTTATGCAAAGCACAACAGGCCACCACAATCTTTGCCACTTTCAGAGGAGAATACTGCAAGATCCCCCCTGACCTGTCCAGGCACCGGTAGCGTGATTCCAGAACTCCGATTGTCCTCTCCACCACTTGCCGTGTGGACACGTGTGCCTGGTTGTATCTCTCCTGAGCCTCATTATTGGTCTTGCGGTAGGGAGTCATCAGCCATGGTCTTAGCGGGTAGCCCTTGTCGCCCAATATCCATGCGGATCCTGGAGGCAATGCGTTGAGGGCGCCATATAAGTTCGAGTTACGGAGGAAGAATGAGTCACGATTACTTCCCCGGTTACTTGCATTCACATTTAGGATCCTGAGGTGCGCATCACAGACAATCAGGACATTCAATGAATGAAACCCCTTCCTGTTGATGTATGTCACAGGTGCATCCACTGGTGGCTTCAATGCAACATGGGTTCCATCGACGGCCCCAATCACTTTGGGGAATCCAGCAATGTTATAAAATGCAAGGGCCATCTCCTTTTGATGGCCAGTGGACAAGTCATAGTTAATGAACTCTGAAGCCCTACGGAAAATGGCATCTGTGACCTGGTGAATGCAGGCCCTCGCAGCATTCTTGGAGATGTTGGTAATGTCACCGGTGCTTGCCTGCAATGACCCACTTGCAAAGAAGTTCAGTGCTGTGGTTACCTTCTTGCTCACTGACAAGGCAGTGCGGGTCTTCGAGCGTGTTTGAAGGTCCTCCTTTAACATGTCACAGAGTCGGCCGATTGCCTCTTTACTGAAGCGCAGCCTCCTCACACACAACTCCTCCGACAGCATCTCAAATGACAGCCTCTAATGTACACTCTATTTGGTGGGTAGTAGTTTCTCCTTCTCAGGAGGAGATGGTTTTGGTTCCTCCTTCTGTCTAGTCGCCTGGCGTCTAAAATTATCTGATACAAAATCACACAGAGGACCAGGAGAGCATTCTCAAAGGGCATGTTTCTCCCTCACAGGCTTCCTCTTTAAACAGAAAGTTGTAAGGAAAAAATGGAAAGTGTTGTTAAAGTAACTTTAATAAAGTGAGTGGCTAGAAAATCAGGTCGGGCTATGGTGGAAAACGTCCGGTATCGGATTGGGAACACGTCTACCCGCCTCACGGCCCGAGATGATTTTCCAGAACTGGAGCAGTTTCAGAAAGTCATACATACATATATACATACATAGTTACTTAAAGGAATATAATTGATGACCATTTTCTCTTTTAAAACATTTTGAAATTTAAATAGTTCATTTTTAAAGAGTCATTTTCATATTTAAGACAGAAACCTAATTCAATAGGCCTTGCAGACATCCAGAGTTGCTAGACTACTCCAAATGTTCAAAACCCGTTTTATTTATTTTTTTAAATTGCAAACTTACCTCAGACTTATTAAATAAACTTTGCTGCCTTTCAGATTTAAAAATGTTCACTTTAGTAGCCCCACTGCTGAAAGATTTCTTCTTCCTGCTGGTTACGGAGCTTCCCAAGATGGTTTACTCAAGCATTTTACAAGTGTAATTGCTGCGATCTTACACACACTCAAACCATTCATAAATAAAGCGAAGTTCATTGCGCACGCGCAGACTCTCCGGCGCACGCGATTCACCGAAGAAACCTTGACTTGAAGCCACCGGAAGTTCCGGTTTCCCGCGCATGCGCAGTGAATGCAGGAAACCGGCACTTCGGGAATGAATACGGGTGAGTTCACACTGTGGACTCACGCGGGAACGGCCGAATTTTTCGGCCAATATCGCGCTATTTTTACTCTGCACCTGCTCTGATCTGTGGGGATTGTCTATGTTCTGAGATGAATGAAGATGCAGTGTGAGGTGACAGAATGACCAGGTACCAATTCCCGCAGTGAGTTCCACTGGTAGAGCCGGACTGTGTAACTCAGTGAGGACAGGACGTTGCCTGGAGTGGAACAGAGAGACTCCGTAGGACGTTGACATCATTCTGGGGAGCGCCTCTCTTTGGGTTGAATTGTAATGAGGCAGCCAAAGCTGCAGCTCGTGTTCGAACTGTGGCCGAACCAAAGCCTCGCCCAACTTCATGATTACTTGTTATTTTTGCGCTCAAAGTACCTCTGTTTTATATCGAATCCCTGCTGCTTTTATTAAAGATTTACTCTCTGTACCCGTACTGTCAGGGAATTAAAACTTTTAATTCCGAGGTCTCGCTGTTCATCCTCACCTTTCTTTGCATTCAGACCTTGTTCTCATTGCTTGTTATTCACATCGGAATGTCAGGTTAGATCACCTGTAAACAACTAGGAACTGATTCACACTGGTGACATTTTCTCAATGAGTTGGAACAATATCTGTCCAGGCGACCAAACAATGCTAAAAAGATATCCTATATCTGTGACATATAAAGGTTTAGGTAAACTCCGACTGCTTAACATTAATCTGATACAGAAATGTGGACAGTATTTTTTTGCAAATCTGTTGCCTCAATAGTCGTCACTATTAATATTACTTTAATTCATTGTTACTTTGCATATTTGAACACTTTTATTTGGAAGACGGATTCAGGCCGGTATATCTATATTTTTGCTCAGGATTCATTCAGCCGCTCGCGACAGCGCCAATCACGTGCACCCTTCATTTTTCAATGATAGTTTGATAGATTTTCATTTTAAGTAAGTATCTGTAAACAGAGATGACTAACGCCACATTGACGGGTTAAATCTGGGCATTTTGGAGGGGGAGGGGGAACAGCCAGTTGTCGTGGTGCATATAGGTACCAACGATAGAGAAAAAAAACGGGATGATGTCCTAAAAGCTGAATATAGGGAGTTAGGAGGTAAATTACAAAATAGGACCTCAAATTTAGTAATCTCAGGATTGCTACCGGTGCCACGTGCTAGTCAGAGTAGAAATAGAAGGATATTTCAGATGAATACGTGGCTAGATGAATGGTGCAAGTGGAAGGGATTCAAATTCCTGGGACATTGGAACCGGTTCTGGGGGAGGTTGTATAAGTACAAATGGGACGGTCTGCACCTGGGCAGGACCGGGACCGAAATCCTAGGGGGAGTGTTAGCTGGTGCTGTTGGGGAGGGTTTAAACTAAAATGGCAGGGGGTTGGGAACCTGTGCAGGGAAACAGTGGAAAGGGAAGCAAGGATAGAAGCAAAAGAAAGGAAGGAGAAAAGCAAAAGTGGAAGGCAGAGAAATCAAGGGTGTAAATCAAACAGGGCTACAGTAAATAATAATTCTAAAAGGACTAAGAGTGTTAAAAAAAACTAGCCTGAAGGCTTTGTGCCTTAATGCGAGGAGCAATCGCAATAAGGTGGATGAATTAGCTGCGCAAATAGATGTAAACGGATATGATATAATTGGGATTACGGAGACATCGCTCCAGTGTGAACAAGGCTGGGAATTCAACATCCAGGGGTATTCAATATTCAGGAAGGACAGACAAAAAGTAAAAGGAGGTGGGGTAGCATTGCTGGTTGAAGAGCAGATTAACATAATAGAAAGGGAGGATATTAGCTCTGATGATGTGGAATCTGTATGAGTAGAGCTGAGAAATGCCAAGGGGCAGAAAACTATCGCGGATGTTGTATACAGACCCCCAAACAGTAATGCTGTGGTTAGGGATGGCATTAAATGGGCAATTAGAGATGCGTGCAATAAGTGCTCAGCAGTTATCATTTGTGACTTCAATCGACATATAGATTGGGCTTACCAAATTAGTAACAATACTGTGGAGCAGGAATTCCTAGAGTGTATACGGGATGGTTTCCTGGACCAATATTTCGAGGAACCAACTACAGATCAGGCCATTTCGACTGGGTATTATGTAATGAGAAAGGATTAATTAGCAATCTTGTTGTGCGAGGCCACTAGGGGAGGAGCGATCATAAAAAGATAGAATTCTTCATTAAGATGGAGAGTGAAGTAGTTAACTCAGAGACTAGGATCCTGAATTTAAATAAAGGAAACTACGATGGTATGAGGCGCGAGTTGGCTAAGATGGATTGGGGAGGGTTACTTGAAGGGTTGACGGTGGTTAGGAAATGGCAAACATTTAAAGATCACATAGATGAACTACAGAATTTGTTCATCACTGTTTGGCATAAAAATAAAACAAAAAAGGGGACTCAACCGTGGCTAACAAGGGAAATTAGGGATAGCATAAGATCCAAGGAGAGACATATACATGGGCCAGAAAAAACAGCAAACCTGAGGATTGGGAGCAGTTTATGATTCAGCAAAGGAGGACAAAGGGATTAATTAAGAGGGGGAAAATAGAATATGAGAGTAAGTTTTCCGGGGAACATAAAAACTGACTGTCAAAGCTTCTATAGATATGTGAAGAGAAGAAGATTGATGAAGTCAAGCGTAGGCCCATTGCAGTCACAATCAGTGGAATTTATATTGGGGAACAAAGAAATAGCAGACCAATTAAATACATACTTTGGTTCTGCCTTCACAGAGGAGGTCACAAATAAACTCCCAGAGACGTCGGGAACAAAGGATCTAATGAGAGGGAGGAATTGAATGAAATCAGTATTTGTAGGGAAATGGTGTTAGGGAAATTGACGGAATTGAAGGCAGATAAATACCCAGGGCCTGATAATCTACATGGTAGAGTACTTAAGGAAGTGGCCCTAGAAATAGTAGATGCATTGCTGGTCATCTTTCAAAATTCTATAGACTCTGGAACAGTTCCCATGGATTGGAGAGTAGCTAATGTAACCCCACTATTTAAAAAAGGTGGTAGAGAAAAAACGGGGAATTATAGACCGGTAAGCCTGACATCGGTAGTGGGCAAAATGCTAGAGTCCATTATAAAAGATGTAATAGCAGAGCACTTGGAAAACAGTGACAGGATCGGACAACGTCAACATGGATTTACAAAAGGGAAATCATGCCTGACTAATCTACTGGAATTTTTTGAGGATGTAACTTTTAGAATAGATGAGGGAGAACGAGTGGATGTGGTGTATTTGGACGTTCAGAAGGCTTTCGATAAGGCTTTCGATAAGGTCCCGCATAAGAGATTAGTGTGCAAAGTTAAAGCACATGGGATTCGGGTAAGGTACTGATTTGGATAGAGAAGTGGTTGGCAGACAGGAAGCAAAGAGTTGGAATAAACGGATCTTTTTCCGAGTGGCAGACAGTGACTAGTGGGTAACCGCAGGGATCGGTGCTAGGACCCCAGCTATTCACAATATATATTAATGATCTAGACGAGGGAACTAGATGTAATATCTTTAAGCTGGGTGGGCGTGTGTGCTGTGAGGAGGATGCAGAGAAACTCCAGTATGATTTGGGCAGGTTGGGTGATTGGGCAGATGCATGGCAGATGCAGTATAATGTGGATAAATGCGAGGTTATCCACTTTGGTGGCAAAAACAGGAAGACTGATTATTATCTGAATGGCAATAGATTAGGAAAAGAGGAAGTGAAACGAGATCTGGGAGTCCTTGTGCAGCAGTCGCTGAAGGTAAGCATGCAGGTGCAGCAGGCGGTTAAGAAGGCAAATGGTATTTTGGCCTTTATAGCGAGAGGATTCGAGTACAGGAGCAAGGATGTCTTGCTGCAGTTGTACAAGGCCTTGATGAGACCACGCCTTGAGTATTCTGTGCAGTTTTGGTCGCCTTATCTGAGGAAGGATGTTCTTGCTATAGGGAGAGTGCAGCGAAGATTTACCAGACTGATACCTGGGATGGCAGGAATGACGTATGAAGAGAGATTGGGTCGATTAGGCTTATATTTTCTAGAGTTTCGAAGAATGATAGGGGATCTCATTGAAACTTATAAAATTCTAAAAGGTCCAGACAGACTTGATGCAGATAGGATGTACCCGATGGCGGGGGAGTCCAGAACCAGAGGTCACAGTCTAAGGATAAGGGGTAAGCCATTTAGGACTGAGATGAGGAGGAATTTCTTCACCCAGAGAGTGGTGAACCTGTGGAATTCTCTACCAGAGAAGGCAGTTGAGGCCAAGTCATTAAATATATTCAAGAAGAAGAAATATATATTTCTTCAGTCTAAAGGGATCAAGGGATATGGGGAGAAAACAGGGACAGGGTACTGAATTTGGATGATCAGCCATGATCTCATTAAATGGCGGAGCAGGCTCGAGGGGCCGAATGGCCTACTCCTGCTCTTTTCTTAATGTTTCTGTGCTAAATCGCTACTCTCTCCAAAATTAGACATTGATCAGGAGACAGGGCCCCGTTCTATAGGGCCAGGAGACAATGGGATCTGATGGGGAGAACGGAGTCTGCATCATTCTCACCAAACATCCAGAACAGTGACAAATAACTACGATGAAAGGCCCCTGATATTTTCTGCACTAATGAAAGTTGTATTCATCAATGAATCTGCCATGTCTTATTCCAGTACCTGCGGTGTGTGGCAGATGAAGCTGATGCCCACATGTCCTACTGCACAGCTGAAGCTCAATCATGACTGTTCTCTTTGAATGTTCAGGTTAAAAGCTGCTGATTTACCAGAAAAAAATATGTTCACTCGACGAAAGAAGCGAGAAAATGCTAGGAAAGCGAATATCAAACGGCTCCTACAAAACAGAAGAAATGACATATAAATACATATATATTAAAGAACAGGACAGGCCAGTCCGCCCAACTTTTCTATGCCGATTTTTATGCTCCAGAAAAGCCTACTCCCACCCGACTTCATCGAATACTATCAGCACATCCTTCTGTTTGTTTCTCCCCCAAAGACTTAGCTAGTTTCCCCTTAAATGCATCTATGCTATTCGGCTCGAGGACTCCATGTGGTAGCAAGTTCCACATTCTAATCACTCTGGGTAAAGAAGCTTTTCCTAAATTCATTATTGGATTTATTAGTGACAATCTTATATTACAAACTCTGTTGTTGAACTCCTCTAAAGGTGGAAACATCTTCTCTATGTCTACCACATCAAATTTGTAAATAATGGTTTAATTATATGTTTTTAAGCTGTCCGATAACCATTTCAACTATTTGTCTAAAGTCGATGTATCAGATGAAAACTAAGCACTAACTTAAATCTATTTGTTAAATGACTGTAACTAATGCTATAATGATGTAGCCTGATTGACTCGCTGGAGGATTGATGTGAGGATAAATATAGGTTCCCTTCCATTGTCTCAGCCGTTCGCCAGTCAGAGTCTTTCAGCTACGACAGAATTCATTCATTCTCACAGAAAATGGGGCGACCAACTATTCTGCTGATCAAAGAGATTTACTACCCGATTCTCGCGGCCTTCGGTGTCCCCGGTGAGCCATTGTAACCTGTTTGTTGTTAATCGGTGTTTACTGTCTCCCTGTTCTTACAGCCTGTTGGATAAGGTAACGTGTTTCCCTGATGTCAGCACAGTCGGTAGTTACCCGGACAAACTCGTGAATCGCGTGTCCACACTTTTCGTGTTCCCCTCAATCCTTACTCATGTTACGATGTTCCTTGAAGGTCCAACACGAAGATTTTAGCGGATTTCCGGACCGTCTTGTCACCCCGTGCAGAGAGAGCGCTGCAGCAGCTCATTACAATGTGTGGGTGGGTTTCCCAGGTAATGGCTCCAATACTAATCCTGTTCTCACACTGCTCCGTGTTGATAATCACACTGAATGGAGTAAAATGAGCTCCACAGGTATCTCCATATATATTTCAGTCAGACACTGCAACATTATTTCTCTCCTCTCTCTTCCTTACAGCGAACCTGGTGACAATCGTGATTCTCTCCCGAGGAAACTGCGGCCTTTCCAAGTGTATCTCTGTCTACATGGTGGCCATGGCAGCAGCAGATCTCCTGGTCTTGATCATTAATGTAATGGTGTATTATATTTTCAATTATCACTTTCCACTTTCATTCCTGTCCCACACTCCCGTGTGTAAGTTCATTCTATATATGACTGCTGTCACCCTCGATTTGTCTGTTTGGTTCACCGTCTCCTTCACATTTGACCGATTTGTTGTAATCTGCTGCCAGAAGTTTAAAACAAAGTATTGCACCGAGAGAACTGCGGCCGCGGTTATAACAGCGTTCTCAGTCCTGATCGTATTAAAGGACATCCCCGTATTGGTTGCATATGAACATCAACAAATAATTGACAAGGTGCAGTGGGGCTGCCGATCCAGTGTGGCTTTTCTTTCCTCAACCCCAGGTATAGCCTACATCTGGTTTCACAGCGCCTGGGTTGTTTGGCTTCCTTTTACTTTGATTGTCTTGTTTAATTATTTGACAGTCAGACGGATTTTAATGGCCAATAAAGCCCGCAAGGTATTTCGGGGTCACAGCAGGGAGAATCAGTGTGATCCAGAGATGAAGAACCGAAGGAAATCCATAATTTTACTCTTCACTATATCAGGTAGTTTTATACTGTTGTGGATGACAAATGCCGTGAGTTTGGTAACTACCAGACTGACAAACTCGACCTATTACCGAGGCGACCGCACAGACCCGGGATATATCGCCACTGAAACCGGAGCAATGTTGAAGTATTTGAGTTCCTGTCTAAACACGTGTATTTATGCAGCGACCCAGCGGAAATTCAGAGAAGAGCTGGAGAATGTGGTGAAATCTCCTTGGACTCTCATTCTAAGATTAGCTGGAAAATGAGAATAAAAATAATCAAGTCAAACGAAAGCTTCTTCGTAACTAAAGCTCATTTTCAGCTCCTTTTCCACCGTAGAGTGTCCTTCTTTCTGGCAATGTGGAAAATCGGAGAGTTCTTGTGTGAATTATTCTTCACCTTTTGTAGCCTGCGTTTATGTCTGCTTTACTTCAGTTTTCTTCGTTCGTTTAGTAAACTTATCTTATCGTGCAAATTTAGCACATTTCAAGTTCAGGGATCAAAGATAACAATGATGAGTTTCCGCAGTGGAGTCGGACATGTCGGCAACCGAGGAATCCATCTTACACTACCGGTACTGGGATCGGGCGCGCCACTTTAATATCATCAATTTCATTTGTTGCCGTTCAATCAAAGATTTTGCCATCGCCCATATTGGTACTTTGCTGGAAGTTTGCTGTGTATATTGCAGGCGCGAGTCTCTCTATCGGACTCCATTCCTCATTGACAAATAGAGCGGACTCTTATCACGTGATCAATGTTCGAATGGAGGAAACAGTCGGAACTCGGCTCATCGATTTGACCTTTCACCTCTTTTGTCCCAGATACTGACTTAAAATCTCGATTGTGCGCTGAATGGTGTCTCTCACTCAGCACCAAGATGGAGTCTGCTCTTGTTTTGTGCTGTCTATAAAAGTATAATGAGTAATAGTATTGATAATCTGTCTCAATCAGTCCCCAAACAAAAGGAATGTAAAACTTAATGTTTATTCATAAAGTTATTAACTATTACATTTGATGTAAGTTATCGGTAAAAGAAAACGCTGCCCGAAATTTAGATAAAATCAAACTGATGTTAAATATTCTGTGTTTGGCTGAACATTTGCAGACTGTCAGAAAGAATCTTTGGTATTTACCGTCTTATTATGCGGTTACACATTGTGCCAAATAGTAATTGAAAAATACCAGCAACTTTGAATCAATTATATATTGTTCACCGGTGATTACGCCTGATTCAACGCAAAGTTATGGCAAAAATAGATGAATATTTGAAAAAGAGAAGATACATGTCTGCGGAGAGAGAGGAGGACCGTGTAGATAGATTTTCATTGCTGTATCAAAGAACCTAGTACAGATAGAATGGGTTAAATGACCTATTCCTGCCCAGTATCTAAGGTGTGATCGTGTTACCTATGTTGGTATCATTTACATTGTTTTTGTTTCTAAGATACCCTCAGATTTCATTCCATTGAATTTAATGGGCGTGCAACGCAAGCAGTATTGTCATAGAATCAGAAATCGTATAAGTAGACCATGCCGCCTAGTTAGATGAATATTTGAATATTTGAATGATTAGCCTCTGCCGGCTTTTTGTAATAGGAATTCAAATCCCCTGCTCTTTCCCCACAGCACAGCAACCGATTCCGATTCAAGTATAGCCGTGGCTCAGTTGGTAGCACCCTCCCCTCTGAGTCAGAAGGTTGTGGATTCTTAGTCATAGTCTAGAAAATTGATCACAAACATCTAGTTTTACACACCAGTGCAGTACTGAGGGAGTGCTGCACTATTGGAGGTGCCGTCTTTCGGATGAAATCTTAAACCGAGGCCCCGTCTGCTCTCTCAGGTGGACATACAAGATCCCACAGCACTATTTCGAAGAAGAACAGTTGACGTTTCCACAGTGTCCTGGCCAATACATATCCCTCAAGCAGCATCACTAAAACAGATTATCTGGTCATTATTTCAATGCTTTGTGTGAGACCTGGCTGTGTGCAATGTGTGCCTCGATTCCTACATTACAACAGTGTCTACACTTTAAAATAATTTATTGGCTGTAAAGGACTTTTTGATGTCATGATGTCGTGATATCTCAGTCAAGATTTGTGAGAGAAACGCACTGCCCAGGCTGGATTATTGGACAAGCAAATGTAATTTGTAGAGTGGGAAATGATACATGCCAGCCAGTGAAGGTCCACCTTTGAAAAGTGATTACCGGAGGCCATATAGCTCAGTCGGTATAGCATATGACTTTTAATCTGAGGGGCCAGAATTCAAGACCTTGTTCAGGCATCGCTTTTTAAATCGTGATTCTCCTTTCCGCATTCGTTCAGTAACATAAAACTCCAGCATTTAACAATGATCATAGGAACGGGAGTAGGCCATTTATCCACTCGAACCTGTTCGGCCATTCAATGAGATCTGTTTGCATCCCTTTGCTCCAGATTCCTTGATACCTTTGTTTAACAAAAATATATCAAATTTCAGTTTAAAATGAACAAGTGCCGCAGCATTAACTGCTGTTTGCAAAGTGAGTTACACATTTCTACCACCCATTGTTTGTCGAAGTATTTGCTAAATTCACTCCTGAAAGGTCTGGCTCTAATCTTTAGGCTATGTTCCCTAGTCCTAGACTCGCCAACCATCGGAAAAGTTTATCTCTATCTACCCTATCAGTTCCCCTTAATGGCCCGAAAATTAGACCTAATACGGGAGATTACGCACTGTGTACTCTCGCGTATTAGGTTCCGAAGTGCCGGATTCCTGCATGCACTGCGCATGCGCGGGAAACCGGCATTTCGGGAATTGCGAAGGGGGCGGTTCCTAAGTGAACCGCGTGCGCGCTACAGGTTGTGCGCACGCAGCGCACTCAGTGTTTTTTTCAGGTTTGAACGCGCAGGTAAGTGTTGAAGATTTTACACATAAAGAAAGCAGGCGTAAGACCCCCTTTTTACAAGGTAAGTAGTTAATTAAGTATTATTTTAATTTTTTTTCAACAGGTTTATCTTTTTTAGAGACTTTAAAGAAAGGTAAGTTTATTTTTATAAATTTTAAAAAGAATTTAAATTTTTTCAAAAATTTTATTTTTTGTTTAAAGTGGTTAATTTATTTAACTATAGTTATTTTATTAATGTGATGGCTTTTTTTTAAATTTAATTGAGGTTTAGCTGTTCTTTTGGGGGCAATTTGTATTCATAGTTTTGACAGCTTTTCCTGTCAAAACTATGAATGAAAGATGGTGTGATCCCATTGGCTCTAACTGGCCCACGTGATCCCAGAGCTCGCATCGAACTAACTGCGCCTCTGGGACACGCCCACACTGCGCGCCGGCACCAGGGAGAGGCCCAGGAACTGAAGTTCGTGTGGGCCAAAACCATAAAGGCAGGCGCGGAGTGCGATATCGCGGGGGATCCTTACCGCCGCGGCAACCATCGAACTCCAATTTCTGGGCCAATATCTTGAATACTTCTATCAAATTACTCCTTGAACTTCTAAATTCCAGGGACTACAAACCTAGTTTGTGTAATCTCTCCTTGTAATTTAACACTTGCAGTCTATGTATCATTCTGGTAAATCTAAGCTTCACTACATCCTTCCGAAGGTGTGGTGCCCAGAACTGAATGGAATACTCCAGCCGGAGTATTCTTGACATTTCTGAGCACCACACTTCAGGAAAGATGTAACGGCCTTAGAAACGGAACAGCGGAGGTTTACCAGATTGTTTCCAGGGATGAGGGACATCAGTTCTGAGGAGAGGTTGGAAAGTAAGGACTGTTCTCCTTGGAACAGAGAAGTTATGACGTGTCCTAATTGAGGTTTTCAAGATGATGTGAGGTTTCATAAAGTGGATAGAGAAAAATTATTCCCTCTGGCAGTGGGTCAATAACTGGAAATATTGGCTAGCTTTACGTACCAGTGAATCCAGTCAAATTGCTGCATTAAAGACCGAGTTTTATGTCAGATGCTAATCTTCTCCCAATATCATGTCAGATTCTCACCTCGGCAAAATCATCGACTGGAGAGATTCTCAGTAAAGCTCCTCACATTACCAATCATCGTTGAAGCTTCCCATTTCCGGTATTTGACACTGGGGGTCTTGATAGCACCAGATCTTCTCTATGAACCTTGCGACTTTTCTGCAGTCCTAGTTAGTGAGGTGATAATTCGACTTCTCTCTCTCCGCCTTCCTATGCTACTGCTCAAATAAACTTTTAATATGAACATGATTCATCTTAATTATAGAATATGTTACAGGAAAACCAAAGGAGTATTTTTGTGAGTATTAATATATTTAACTTGGAAAAATGCAATTTGTTTGGGTTACTTTCCTTAATATTAAATAGCTGTTTTGTTTTCCCCTAAACTCACGCAAAATATCTGCTGTCCACTCCAGCTCCGCCCACAGTAAAACACCACTGATGGGGCGTAACCAGGGGAGGAAACCTGTAACCTGGTGACATCACAATGGAGGCAGGAGCCAATCATACAGCAGCCAGTAACAATGTCACAAAGCAGCCGGAGCTCCGCCCAGTCGAGTTGTTACAGGGTCACATGCCCATGTCCTATTCCTGCTGTGCAGTCTCACTGGGCATGAACACATGTTGTACATTCTGTCCTTTCTCCGAACCGTTCACATCTACTGAAACCCAAGGCAGGGAGCACCACCGTGCAAAATTGACCCCAAAGAATTCTCCGTCCCATCATCCAAATATGAGGTCACACAAGTGTCAAGGACGTCTCGGAGCGCCTACAGAACATTTTGGAGGGGGAGGGCGAACAGCCAGCTGTCGTGCTGCACATAGGCAGCAACGATATCGGTAAAAAAGGGGATGAGGTCCTAAAAGCAGAATATCGGGAGTTGGGAGGTGAATTGAAAAATAGGACCTCAAAGGTAGTAATCTCAGGATTGCTACCAGTGCCACGTGCTAGTCAGAGTAGAAATAGGAGGATATTTCAAATGAATACGTGGCTAGAGGAATGGTGCAAGGGGGAGGGATTCAAATTCCTGGGACATTGGAACCGGTTCTGGGGGAGGTGCGACCAGCACAAACCGGGCGGTCTGCACCTGGGCAGGGCTGGGACCGCTGTCCTAGGGGGAGTGTTTGCTAATGCTGTTGGGGAGGGTTTAAACTAAAGTGGCAGGGGGTTGAGCACCTGAGCAGGGAAACAGTGGAAAGCGTGTCAGGAAGGGACAGACGGTATGGAGTAAAAGGTAAAGAGTTAAAAAAGGAAAAAGCAGGAACTAAGTGTCACAAAACATATTTGAAAATTCTTTATCTGAATGCATGTAGCATTCGTAACAAAATGGACGAGTTAACGGCACAAATAACTACATATGGGTATGATCTTGTGGCCATTACAGAAACTTGGCTGCAGGGTGACAACGACTGGGAATTAAATATGCCAGGGTATTTAACAATCAGGAAGAACAGGCAGGAAGGAAGGGGAGGTGGGGTGGCTATGTTAATAAAGGAAGGAATCACTGTAATACAGAGAAATCATATTGGGTCAAAGGATCAGGATAATGAAACAGTTTGGGTGGAGATAAGTAATAATAAGGGGAAAAAAACACTAGTGGGAGTAGTATATAGACCTCCTAATAGTTGCAACTCTGCTGGAAGAAGTACTAATCAGGAAATAGTTGGGGCATGTAATAAGGGAACAGCTATAATTATGGGGGGTTTTAACTATCATATTAACTGAACAAATCAAATTGGGCAGGGCAGCCTTGAGGAAGAGTTTATTGAGTGTATTAGGGATGGATATCTTGAGCAGTATGTAACTGATCCTACAACGGTCAAGCAACCTTGGATCTGGTCCTATGTAATGAGTCAGGATTAATTAATATTTTCCTAGTTAAGGATCCCGTTGGAATGAGTGACCATAACATGGTTGAATTCCATATCCAATTAGAGGGTGAGAAGTTTGTTTCTCAAACAAGCATACTGAGCTTCAATAAAGGAGACTTGGATGGAATGAGAGCGAAATTGATTAAAGTGGACTGCGAAAATAGATTAAAGGGTAAGACTGTACATGAGCAGTGGTTTTCATTTAAGGAGTTATTTTACAACATTCAAAAAAATTATATTCCACTGAGGAAAAAAGGGTATAAAAGAAATGACAGCCATCCGTGGCTAAGTAAAGAAATTAAGGATAGTATCCGAATAAAAACAAGGACATATAAGGTAGCCAAACTTAGTGGGAGGATAGAAGATTGGGAAGTCTTCAAAAGACAGCAAAAAGTAACTAAAGGATTGATTAAGAAAGGGAAGATAGATTATGAAAATAAATTAGCAAAACATATAAAACCAGATAGCAACAGTTTCTATAGTTATACAAAAAGAAAAAGGGTGGCTAAGGCAAACGTAGGTCCCACAGAGGATGAGACCGGGAAATTAATGGTGGGAAACATGGAGATGGTAAAAATGCTGAACAAATATTTTGTTTCAGTATTTACGGTAGAGGACACTAAGAATATCCCAACACTGGACAAACAGGGGGCTCTAGGGGGGGGGGGAGGAGCTAAATACGATTAAAATCACTAAGGAATTGGTACTCAGTAAAATAATGGGACTCAAGGCGGATAAATCTCCTGGACCTGATGGCTTACATCCTCGGGTCTTGAGGGAAGTGGCAGTTGGGATTGTGGATGCTTTGGTAATAATTTTCCAAAAATCCCTGGACTCAGCAAAGGTCCCGGCAGGTTGGAAAACAGCTAATGTAACACCCTTATTTAAAAAGGGTAGCAGGCAGAAGGCTGGAAATTATAGAGCAGTTAGCTTAACATCTGTGGTGGGAAAAAGTTTGGAGTCTATTATTAAGGAGACAGTAACGGAACATTTAGATAAAGATAATTTAATAGGACAAAGTCAGCATGGCTTTATGAAGGGGAAGTCATGTATGACAAATTTGATAGAGTTCTTTGAGGACATAACGTACAGGGTGGATAAAGGGGAACCAGTGGACGTAGTGTATTTAGACTTCCAGAAGGCATTCGACAAGGTGCCACATAAAAGATTATTGCTCAAGATTAAAAAAATCACTGGATTGGGGGTAATATTCTGGCCTGGGTGGAGGATTGGTTATCTAACATAAAGCAGAGATTGGGATAAATGGTTCATTTTCGGACTGGCAACCAGTAGCCAGTGCTGTTACGCAGGGGTCTTTGCTGGGTCCCCAACTCTTTACAATCTATATTAACCATTTTGAGGAGGGGACCGAGTGTAACATATCAAAGTTTGCAGATGATACAAAGATGGGAGGGAAAGTAGAAAGTGAGGAGGACATAAAAAACCTACAAGGGGATATAGACAGGCTGGGTGAGTGGGCGGAGATTTGGCAGATGCAATACCATATTAGAAAATGTGAGGTTATGCACTTTGGCAGGAAACATCAGAGAGGAAGTTATTATCTTAATGGCGAGAAACTGGAACGTACTGCAGTACAAAGGGATCTGGGGGTCCTAGTGCAAGAAAATCAAAAAGTTAGTATGCAGGTGCAGCAGGTGATCAAGAAGGCCAACGGAATGTTGGCTTTTATTGCTAGGGGGATAGATTATAAAAACAGGGAGGTATTGCTGCAGTTATATAAGGAATTGGTGAGAGCGCACCTGGAATACTGCATACAGTTTTGGTGTCCATACTTAAGAAAAGACATACTTGCTCTCCAGGCAGTACAAAGAAGGTTCACTCGGTTAATCCGGGGGATGAGGGGTTGACATATTAGGAGAGGTTGAGTAGATTGCGACTCTACTAATTGGAGTTCAGAAGAATGAGAGGCGATCTTATTGAAACATATAAGATTGTGGAGGGGCTTGATCGGGTGGACGCGGTGAGGATGTTCCCAAGGATGGGTGAAACTAGAACTAGGCGGCATAATCTTAGAATAAGGGGCTCCTCTTTCAAAACTCTGATGAGGAGAAACTTTTTCACTCAGAGGATACTGGATCTGTGGAATTTGCTGCCCCAGGAAGCTGTGGAAGCTACATCATTAAATACATTTAAAACAGAAATAGACCGTTTCCTAGAAGTAAAGGGTATTAGGGGTTACGGGGAGCGGGCAGGAAATTGGACATGAGGCTGAGTTCGGATGGGTCAAGGCCCTGTGGGTGGCGGAGCGGGCCCAATGGCCGAGTGGCCGGGTCCTGCTCCTACGTCTTGTGTTCTTTAGATTTGAGGTTAGGATCAGATCAGCCATGATCTTATTGAATGGCGGAGCAGGCTTGAGGGGCCGATTGGCCTACTCCTGCTCCTATTTCTTATGTTCTTATGTTCTTATACAATGGCCAAAACGTCCACTTTTTAATTTATACACCCCAAAGTCTCCTTCACATAATATCAAGCAATGCAACTCCCTCCTGTTTTGGCAGTAAAAGTCAGTTTGAGGTAATGTTACTTGGATGAAGATATTACAACCTCCTCTGTGTTCTAAAACCAATCTATTCCATGTAACAGGAATGGGCGTCAGGGTCACATCAGAGCGATTTGGACAGACTGGGTGATTGGGCGGATAAATGGCAGATGCACTATAATGTGGACAAGTGCGAAGTTATCCACCTTGGGTGCAGGAACGGGAGGGCAAATTATTATTTAAATGGCAATAAATTGGGAGAGGGGGAAGTACAGAGAGACCTGGGTGTTCTTGTACACCAGTCACTGAAGGCGATCATGCAGGTGCAACAGGCGGTCAAGAAGGCAAACGGTATGCTGGCCTTCATAGCAAAAGGGTTGGAATACAGGAACAGGGATACCTTGCTGCAGCTGTACAGGGCACTGGTGAGACCACACCTCGAGTACTGTGTACAGTTTTGGTCACCTCATCTGAGGAAAGATGTTCTTGCCATGGAGGGGGTGCAGCGGCGATTCACCAGGCTGATACCAGGAATAGCGGGATTGACCTATGAGGAGAGACTATGTAGTTTAGGGATGTACACACTGGAGTTTAGAAGATTGAGAGGGGACCTCATAGAAGTGTATAAAATTCTGACAGGTCTAGACAGACTAGATGCAGAAGGAATGTTTCCCTTGGCGGGTGAGAACAGAACTAGAGGACATAATTTAAGGATAAGGGCTAAACCATTTAGGACAGAAATGAGGGGGAATTTCTTCACTCAGAGGGTGGTGAACCTGTGGAACTCATTGCCACAGAGGGCAGTGTACGCCAGCTCATTAAATATATTTAAGAGGGAATTAGATATATTTCTACAGGCAAAAGGGGTTAAGGGTTACGGAGAGAAGGCGGGGACGGGATACTGAATTGGAGGATCAGCCATGATCTCATTAAATGGCGGAGCAGGCTCGAAGGGCCGGATGGCCTACTCCTGCTCCTATCTTCTATGTATCTATGTATCTATGTAGAAGGATCGTCAAGGCAATGAAAGTGTGGGGCCATATGGACAATAATTGGAGGGGAAATCATGAGCAAAAATGGTTAAAGCTCCATCTACACTGTCCGTTCAAATGCTTCCTCGACATTTTTGGATCAAATCTTACAGGGCAGGAACAGTACGGATTGAAACAGAAAAAGCTCCCTCAACACTGTCCGATCAAAAACTCCCAGGGCAGCTAAACAAGGCTCAGAGACAGTGTACATCTCACTATATAATCGTCCATCAAGCACAGTGAACTGAGATACAGCATGTGGCCAATGCAGAGTATAGCTCCTCCGCACTACCCAAGGAAGCTCACAATCTCACGTACAGCGTGGTATGAATACAGGAGTAAATTCCCTGTACTTGTAAGCATCAAGCACTCCTAGTGATGTATGGGCGACCTTTATCTACCAGTGACTCTCCAGTCAAATTACCGCATCAAATGCCGTGCCTTTTGCCAGAAATTAAACTGCATGCAACAGCTTAGCATAGAAGCATAGAAGATATTCGGCTCCTCGAGCCTGCTCCGCTATTTAATGAGATCATGGCTGATCATCCAAATTATGTACCTTCTCCCTGCTTTCTCCCCATATCCCTTGATCCCTTTAGCCTTAAGACATATATCTATCTGCTTCTTGAATATATTTAATGAATTGGCCTCAACTGCCTTTTGTGGTAGAGAATTCCACAGGTTCACCACTCTCTGGGTGAAGAAATTCCTCCTCATCTCTGTCCTAAATGGCTTACCCCTTATCCTTAGACTTTGACCTCTGATTCTGGACTCCCCCGACATCGGGAACATCCTTCCTGCATCTAGTCTGTCTAGACTTGTTAGAATTTCATAAGTTTCAATGCGATCCCCTCTCATTCTTCTAAGCTCGAGCGAATAGAAGCCTAATCGACCAAATCACTTTTCATACTTCATTCCTGCCATCCCAGATACCAGTCTGGTAAATCTTCGCTGCAATCCCTCCATTGCAAGAACATCCTTCCACTGATAAGGCGACCAAAACTGCGCACAATACTCAACGTGTGGTCTCACCAAGGCCTTGTACAACTGCAGAACGACATCCTTGCTCCTGTACTCGAATCCTCTCGCTATGAAGGCCAACATACCATTTGCCTTCTTAACCGCCTGCTGCACCTGCATGCTTACCTTCAGCGACTGGTGCACAAGGCCTCCCAGATCTCGTTGCACTTCCCTTTTCCCAATCTATTGCCATTCAGATAATAATCTGTCTTCCTGTTTTTGCCACCAAAGTGGATAACCTCGCATTTATCCACATTATACTGCATCTGCCATGCATCTGCCCAATCAGCCAACCTGTCTAAGTCATACTGGAATTTCGCTGCATCATCCTCACAGCACACACGCCCACCCAGCTTTGTGTCATTTGCAAACTTAGAGATATTACATCTAGTTCCGTTGTCCAGATCATTAATATATATTGTGAATAGCTGGGGTCCTAGCACCGATCCCTGCAGTACCCCACTAGTCACTGCCTGCCACTTGGAAAAAGACCCGTTTATTCCAGCTCTTTGCTTCCTGTCTGCCAACCAATTCTCTATCCAAATCAGTACCTTACCCCCAATCCCATGTGCTTTAACTTTGCATGCTAATCTCTTATGCAGGACCTTATCGAAAGCCTTCTCAAAGTCCAAATACACCACATCCACTAGTTCTCCATTATCTATTCTACCAGTTACATCCTCAAAACATTCCAGTAGATCAGTCAGGCATGATTTACCTTTTGTAAATCCATGTTGACTTTGTCCGATCCTGTCACTGTTTTCCAAGTGCTCTGCTGTTACAACTTTTATAATGGACTCTAGCATTTTGCCCACTTCCGATGTCAGGCTTACCGGTCTATAATTCCCCGTTTTTTCTCTACCACTTTTGTTAAATAGTGGGGTTACATTAGCTACCCTCCAATCCATGGGAACTGTTCCAGATTCTATAGAATTTTGAAAGATGACCAGCATTGCATCTGCTATTTCAAGGGCCACTTCCTTAGGTACCCTAGGATGCACATTATCTGGCCTTGGGGATTTATCGGCCTTCAATCCCGTCAAATTCCCTACCACCATATCCCTACAAATACTGATTTCATTCAATTGCTCCCTCTCATTAGACCCTATGTTCCCCGATATCTCTGGGTGTTTATTTGTTTCCTCCAATTTGAAGAGAGAACTAACGTATGTATTTAATTGTTCAGCCATTTCTTTGTTCCCCATTATAAATTCCCCTGATTCTAATAGGAAGAGACCTACGCTTGAATTCAACAATATTTTTCTCTTCACAAATCTATAGAAGCTTTTACAGTCAGTTTTTATGATCCATGAAAGCTTACTCTCATATTCTATTTCCCCCCTCTTAATTAATCCCTTTTTCCTCCTTTGTTGAATCCAAAACTGCTCCCAATCCTCAGGTTTGCTGCTTTTTATGGCCAATTTATATGTCCTCTCCTTGGATCTTATGCTATCTCTAATTTCCCTTGTTAGCCAAGTTTGAGTCACCTTTTTTGTTTTATTTTTATGCCAAACAGGGATGAACAAATTCTGTAGTTCAGACATGCGATCTTTAAATGTTTGCCATTGCCTATCCACCGTCAACCCTTTAAGTAACGCTCCCCAAACCATCCTAGCCAACTCACGCCTCATACCATCGTAGTTTGCTTTATTTGAATTCAGGACCCTAGTCTCTGAGTCAACTACTTCACTCTCCATCTTAATGAAGAATTCTATCATGTTATGATCGCTCCTTCCCAAGGGGCATCGCACAACAAGATTGCTAATTAATCGTTTCTCATTACATAATACCCAGTTTAAGATGGCCTGATCTGTAGTTGATTCCTAAACATATCGGTCCAGGAAACCATCCCGTATACACTCTAGGAATTCCTCCTCCACAGTATTGTTACTAATTTGGTTAGCCCAATGTACATGTACATTAAAGTCACCCATGATAACTGCTGTGCCCTTACTGCACGCATCTCTAATTTCCCATTTAATACTATCCCCAACCTCTGCATTACTGTTTGGGGGTCTGTATGCAACTCCCACTAACTTTTTCGGCCCCTTGGTATTTCTCAGCTCCACTCATACAGAGTCCACATCATCAGAGCTAATATCTTTCCTTACTATTGTGTTAATCTCCTCTTTAACCAGCAATGCTACCCCACCTTCTTTTCCTTTTTGTCTGTCCTTCCTGAATATTGAATAACCTTGTTAGACACTCACCTTGAAAAAATCCTGCACTGAATGGATTCTCAGTGGAACTCCTCGGCTTTCCAATCATTGATTAAGTTTACTGTTTTTATCGCGTCTTGTTCAATGGCAGTGTTGGTCCCACCAGAGCTGCTCTGTGAAACCAGCGACCTTTCTCCAGTCCCAGTTAGTGCGGTGCTGATTCGATTTTTTGTACTGCACCTTCCTGAGATAATGCTCACTGCAAGAATCTTTGAATGTACACATGATCTATATTAAATCTGGAATATGTGACTCGAAAACAATTGGGCAAATTTTGTGACTTTCAATATATTTAATTTGAATTGCCCGTCATTTCCGATGGGACGCTTCCTGCGTGTGGATGACTCCTTTTGGAAAAAAATCTAGGCCCTTAACTGAGGGCTCTCGAGTTCCGAACACTTCCGATCCTGTGCCTCTCCACGACGAAGTGCACAGGGCCCACGTATCCCAGGTGCGCATGCGGTTCGCAAGCGTCCCTGGGAACAAGTCTGCCAGGCGAGCCATTGAAAGAAGGGAATCCCCCATAATACTTCTGTTAGACAGACCTGTCAAAAGTATGAATGGGGATCACTGAAAAAACAGAACTAAAACATTAAAAAAATGTAAAAAAACCATCACGTTTTTAAATTGAGTTAAAATTACTTTAAATTAAATATCTTAAACAAAAATTTAACTTTTTGAAAAAAATTATTCAAGTTTTTTACGGGGCTAAAAATAAACTTACCTTTTTTAAAAGTAGTTTTTAATTATAAATGAGTCAACATTTTTAAAAAAAAATTTAAACTCTTATGCTGGTAAAACAGGCCTTACGCCTGCTTTTTACCAAGCGTAAGATTTTTAAGTAATTTCAGCGTGCGGAGGTTCTGCAGAAATCGCAACTCTCTGCCCGCAGAGGCCCTTCTCCAGGGCTGGAGTCCGATCTGTCAAGAGGATTCTTGACAGTTCGGAAATGCCGGTTTTCAGATCATGCGCTTTCCATACCTCAAATTGGCGTTTCCGTTGTCCCTACGGGTGTGTACACAGCTCGTACACACCCGTAGGCATCGTATATTACAAGCCATTATATTTACAATTAATGACATTGAATTGAATTACATACTTTAATATTGTATATTTTTTTATTTCTTTGCCCCTATTTATAGGGGCTATAATCATTCACGATATCTGTTGACAACTCCAGCTCCACCCACAGTCACGCACAACTGATGGTGCGGAACCATTGCCGGAAACCTGTCTCCAGTTGACATCACAAAGGAGCCACGAGTGAATTACACAGCAGCAAGGTACAAAGTCACAGAGCAGCAAGAACCCTGCCCAATCGAGGTGACCTGGTGCGCAGTCATAGATTCATAGAGTCATAACGGCAGAGACGGAGGCCATTCGGCCCATCGAGACCGTGCCGGCTCTCTGTAGAGCAATCGAGTCCGTCCCATTCCCTGCTCTATCCCCGTAGCCCTGCAAGTTTATTTCCCTCAAGTGCCTATTCAGTCTCCCCTTGAAAATATTAAGTGTCTCTGCTTCCACCACTTCATAGAATCATAAAATCTTAGAAAGTTACAGCACGGAGGAGGCCATTTCGGGCCATTGTGTCCGCGCCGGCCAACAAAGAGCTATCCAGCATAATCCCACTTCCCAGCTCTTGGTCTGTAGTCCTGCAGGTTAACGCATACCAAGTGCACATCCAGGTACTTTTTAAATGTGGTTAGGGTTCCTGCCTCTACCAGCCTTTCAGGCAGTGAGTTCCAGACCCCCACAAACATCTGGGTGAAGACATTTCCCCTCAAATCCCCTCTATATCTTCCCCCAGTTATTTTAAATCTGTGCCCGCTGGTTTTTGACCCCTCTGCTAAGGGAAATAGGTCATTTTTATCCATTTTATCTATGCCCCTCATGACATTATATAACTCAATATGGTCTCCCCTCAACCTCCTCTGTTCCAAGGAAAACAGACCTAGCCTATCCAAGTTTCCTCATAGCTAAGATTCTCTACTCCCGGCAACACCCTTGTAAATCTCCTCAGTACCCTCTCTAGTGTAATCACATCCTTCCTGTAATGTGGTGACCAGAACTGCACGCAGTACTCTAGCTGAGGCCTAACTAGTGTTTTATACAGTTGAAGCATAACCACCCATGCTCTTATATTCTATGCCATGGCTAATAAAGGCAAGCATTCCGCATGCCTTCTTAACCACCTTATCTACTTGGCCTGCTACCTTCAGGGACCTGTGGACATGCACTCCAAGTTCCCTTTGTTCCTCTACGCTACTCAGTGTCTTACCATTTAATGTGTATTCCCATTCCTTGTTAGCCCTCCCCAAATGCATTACCTCACACTTCGCCGGATTGAATTCCATTTGCCACTGTTCTGCCCACCTGACCAAGTTATTGATATCTTCCTGCAATCTACAGCTTCCTTCTTCAGTATCAACCACACAGCCGATTTTAGCATCATCTGCAAACTTCTTAATCATACCACCTATATTCAAGTCAAGATCGTTGATATATACCACAAAAATCAAGGGACCTAGTACTGAACCCTGCGGAAACCCACTGGTAACAGCCTTCGAGTCACAAAAACACCCATTAACCATTAGCCTCTGCTTCCTGTCTCCGAGCCAGTTTTGAATACGACTTGACAATTTGCCCTGGAACCCATGGACTTTTAACTTCCTGACCAGTCTGCCATGTGGAACCTTATCAAAAGCCTTGCTAAAGTCTATATACAGTACATCGAACGCACTACCCTCAATTACCCTCCTTGTTACCTCCTAAAAAAATTCAATCAAGTTTGTCAGACCAGACCTTTCCTTAACAAATCCGTGCAGTCTATCCTTGATTATTCCGTGTCTTTCTAAATGAAGATTTATCCTGTCCGTCGGCAGCGAGATCCAGGTCCTCACCACTCGCTGCATAAAAAAGATTTTCCTCACATCTCCCTGTATCTCTTGCCCAAAACCCTAAATCTGTGTCCCCTAGTCCTTGTACCATCAACTGGTGGGAACAGCCTTTCCCCGTCTAGCATATCCGAAACCGTCATAATGTAGTACACCTCTATCAAATCACCCCTCAATCTCCTTTGCTCTAATGAAAACAAATCCAGCTTCTCCCACCTGTCCCTGTAGCTAAAATCCCCCATCCCCTGAACCATTCTGGTAAATCTCCTCTGCATCCTTTCAAGGGCCTTCACTTTCTTCCGAAATTGTGGTCACCAGAACTGGATGCAATACTCCAGTTGTGGCCTAACCAGCGCCTTATAAAGTTTCAGTATAACTTCTCTACTTTTGTACTGAATAGCTTTATTTATGAAACCCAAAATCCCATATGCTTTGCTAACCACTCTCAATATGTTCTGCCACCTTCAGGGAACTATGCACATTAATTTCCAGGGCCCCCTGTCCCTGCACACTCTTTAAAACTGTGCCATTAAGTGAATATTGCCTCTCCTTATTCCTTCTGCCAAAATGCATCACCTCACACTTTTCTGTATTAAATTCCACCTGACACTTCTCTGCCTATTCTTCTAGCCTTTCTATGTCCTGTTGCAGACGATTGGTATCATCCTCACTGTTTGCCACACCCGCAAGTTTAGCGTCATCAGCAAATTTCGACATTCTACTCTGTATTCCAATATCCAGGTCATTTATTTATATCAAAAATAGCAGTGTCCCCAGCACTGACCCTTGGGGACCGCCACTGTCTACCTTCCTCCAGTCTGCAAAACATCCATTTACCACAACTCGCTGTTTTCTGTCCTTAAGACATTTTCTTATCCAAGCTGCCACTGACCCAAATATTCAATGAGCCTCAATTTTGTTAAACAGCCTTCTATGCGGTTCTTTATCAAACGCCTTCCTTCTTAGGCAGTCCCTCGGAACCGAGGATGACTTGCTTCCACTTTAAAAATGAGTTCTCAAGTGACTGAAGAGTCCAATGCGGGACCTACAGTCGCTCTCACAGGTGGGGCAGACGCTGGTTGAAGGAGCGGGTAGGTGGGGTGCTTCGGTTGACGTGCGCTCCTTGACCAGCTTGCGTTTGGCTTCCGCTTGCTCGTGGCAAAGAGACTCGAGGTGTTCGGCACCTTCCCAGATGCTTCTCCTCCACTTTGGAGGAGAAGCGGTCTTGGGCCAGGGGATGTTGCACTTTTTCAAGAGGGCTTTGAGGGTGTCTTTGAAGAGTTTCCACTGCCCACCTGGGGCTCTCTTACCGTGTCAAAACTCCGAGTAATCTTCTAATGGTTCTTTGTCAAACGCCTTCATAAAATCTATGTCTACAACATGCATTGCATTCCTTTCAACAATCCTCCCTGTTACTTCATCAAAATATTCAAATAGATTAGTCAAACACGATCTGCCTTTTACAAATCCATGCTGGCTCTCCTTAATTAGCTTAAACCTCTTCAAGTGTCAGTTAATTTTTTCCTTGATTATTTTTTCTAAAAATTTACCCACCACTGATGTTAAACTGACCGGCCTGTAGTTACTGGGATTGTCCTGACACCCTTTCTTGAACAATGGTGTCCAATTTGACACATTCCAATCCTCAGTCACCCCACCCACCCCGCCCCCCCCCCCGCCCCCGCATCTAGGGAATATTGGAAAATTCCCTTAGCAACCTGGGATGCAAGCCATTTGGACCAGGCGACTTATCGACGCTAAGCATACCCAGTCTTTCTAGTAAATTCTGTGTATCAATTTTCACCCCTCCCATTGGTTCTAACTTTTCCACTTCTACCGATCTTTTGTCAGCATTGTAGGCTTCGCAAAATCCCCCAGAAACTCGAACAGAACCCTAAGTGAATTGATTTGAGGTAAAACCATCATTTTGGACATTTTTAAAGATCAGGGAAGAAAAGCCTGAGGGAAAAGACTTTTCGAATCTAACTGTTGGGAGAGACACCTTGTCACGGACACCGACAGGCTGCAGAGGGGCGCGGCCAGGCAGTGTATTAAGCTGTCTGGGAATGTGTTTACACTGCCTTCCTATCAAGGAGGAAAAGACAAAACCCAAAAGCCTCACACATACATCGAAATATGAATAATCCAAGACCTCTTTTGAGATCAATACAACATTAAGGAACCCGATTTACTTCATCAAGAACCAATCAACCAGGTATCCACAGGACAGAGTTAAAACCCTCCAATAGACCTAGGAAAATAGGGATGAGATTTGGCGCGTAGTTAAGGGCCTTGCCTCAATCGGAAAACGATAAGGACATGTTTAACACCAAGTTAAAGCCATTGGAACTGGCAAGCCCGCCAAGACTAGACAATGGACTAAACAGGGCTCATTTGAAACCTAAAGGAAACCGTTTTAGTCAGGGGTTTTGCGCGCAAAAAGCACAATATAATTGGAGCCTGTCCAAAGGCTCGCTCTCTTTTGGACTCGCTGACAACGCTGGCACAGTTCTATCGCTCTCTTTCTCTCTCAGCCCTGCTCCAGCAAAGACACCACAAGCCAAGAGGAGGAAGGCCAACGAGCAGACCATCACTCAAGAAGAAACCAGAGCGACTGCCTCAGTGACCATTCGTTTGGTGAGCATTGTCCCTGATCTCCTTAAACCAAATCCTAGCTAGATAGTGGGATCTTTGGGAGGGATAAGGTTTTTGTTTGGTATATTGTCTTTCTCCCTCGCCTGTACCGTGTGTTCCCCAACCTGTGTTTAAGTATTAAGTGTGTTTTAAGTTTGTTACCTTTTTCTTTTAATAAAGTCAAAATTCTTTCATCAGAGCCTGTTGTCTACTGCATTTTTGTTCCCAACACCTAAATAAGTCCAAAGACTAGGAACCAGGGGCGTGGGAGCGATTCGAACTGCTCACTGAGTCAGAAGGCGGGGGCTGACCCCTTACCACCCCCTACAGCATTCACCTCCTTAGTAAACACCGATACAAAGTACTCATTGATTATTCTAGCCTTGCCCAGCGTCTCTAAGCATATGACATCTTCTTTGTACTTAATAGGCCCCAACACGCCTCTTACTACCTGGTTACTGTTTACATGCTGGTAGAAGAATTTTGAGTTTCCTTTTATGTTAACTACCATTCTACTCTCATATTCTCTATTTACCAACAATATTTTCATCTGCACTTCCCCTCTCAACATATTGTATTTGGTCTGGTTCTCCCTTGAAAAATTCACCTGACATTCATCATACACCCTCTTTTTATCTTTCCTCATCTACTCCATCTCCGTCTTCTTCCAAGGAGCCCTTGCTTTGTTTCCCTTACTCTTCACTCTTGTTGGAATGTACCTAGCCTGTACTTGGAACATCTCCTCCTTAAAGATCACCCATTGTTCCTTTACAGTTTTTCCTGTCAGTCTTTCGTTCCATTTTACACTGCCTAGATCCTTTTGCATCCCATTGAAGTTAGCCCTATTCCAGTTTAAAAGTTTCACTCTAGGTTGTTCCTTGCTCCTCTCCATTGCTAATCTAAATCTTATGATACAATGATCACTAGTACCCAAGTGTTCTCCCACAGACAATTGGTCGATCTGGTCAACCTCATTCCCCGGTACCTGATCCAGCAATGCCTTCTTCCTTCCTAGTTGGGCCAAGAACATACTGGTCAAGGAAATTCTCCTGAAAACATTTCAGAAATTCCTTCCACTCCTTTCCCTTTACCCTAGCATTATCCCAATCGATATTTGGGTAATTAAATTCCCACAATATCACCACTCTATAGTTCTTGCATGTCTCTGCGATTTCCCTGCAGATTTGCTCCTCTACTTCCATCTCATGACTTGAAGGCCTGCAGAATACCCCAAATAGCTTGATCATACCCTTTTTCTCCTCAACTGTTACAAAATAGATTCAGTCTTTGTCTCCTAAAGAACAACCTCCCATTCCAACACTACAATGTATTCCTTAATCAGCACTGCCACCCCATCTCCCTTTTTTCCTTCCCTATCTTTTCTGAACACCTTGTACCCTTGAATATTAAGTGCCCTGCCCTCACCGTTGTTAAGCCACGTTTCCGTTATAGTCACGACATCATATTGCCACACAGCGAATTGTGTTTGTAGCTCATCAACTTTATTCACCACACTTTGTGTGTTTACGTACATGCATTCTAAACCCATTTTTGAATCTTATTCTGCTCCTATCTAATATGGTGCTACTTCCGCCTCTAGTAATACTTTCTTCTGTAGTACTATCTAACACGCTCACTCATTTATGCACCTTATTCCTGTTTTCTGCTCCTATATGCTGAATATTATAATTGCTGGTTTAGGAGGGAAAACTGGCCTCCGCTTCACTGTAAGTGCCAGATACAATATTGTAGGTGCCACGTAATCAGAAAATTATAGAATGATACAGCACAGAAGGAGACCATTCGGCCCATCGTGCCTGTGCCGGCTCTTTGGCAGAGCTATCCAATTAATCACTCTCCCTTGCTCTTTTCCCATTGCCTGTATTTTCCCTTCAAGTAATGTACAATAAAGGTAAAACTTTAAAAGGAACAGTGAGAGTTAGGGATTCAGATACACAAACATTTCTGATGGGCCTCAGATTATCTTAGAGGTTACAACCTTCCCTGTTTCATTGTCCTTTGCGAGGCAGGTGTGACGTTCCAGTCAAAACTGTCCGAACAATACTGGCGACAGTCACAGAATTAGAATGGCCCCGTCCTGGGGACCGAGAGCAGCCGGTCCACGTCGAAAAAGTATCAAAGGCGACTTTTATTTACACAGCGATTTGTTGTGACCTGGAAAGCACTGTCTGAAAGGGGGTGGAAGCAGATACAGTTGTAATTTTAAAGGAGAACTGGATAAATACTGGAAGGGACAAAGTTACAGGGCTATGGGGAAATAGCCGGGACTGGAATTAATTGGATAGCTCTGCCAAAGAACCGTCACAGGCAGGATGGGCCGAATGACCTCCTTCTGTGCTGTATCATTATATAATTATATGATTATATTCAAATGAATACTGCGAGAATTATCTGATTCAGGAGAATAGCCAGGACAATTAGGGAGCTCCTTCACAACATTAATCATCTAAAAAATAGCAATTTCCTGTGTGCCTGTTGTGGTGTAGTTGTGGGAGCAGTTGAGGGTCCATTAGTTGAGAACAGTCACTGAGCTGTGTCACTCTCTGTCCCACTGCCGGTTACAGGTGAACGTGATGTGAATCGGGATTGGATTCCTTTCCTGTGCTGAACCAGTAGACCGTGATGGTCAACGGTTCAGTACCACGAATGGGATCACTACAGTCCAACCGCCCTGATCATTTTAAATTGACCGAACCACCTAGATACATGTGGGTGACGGGACTGGCCAGGATGGACTGATCAATACAATAGATTGATCGCTGCAGCCCAATCCCACTGATCATTAAAAATGGGCCGAACCACCTAGATACATGTGTGTGACGGGACTGGCCAGGATGGACTGATAATTACAATAGATTGATCGCTGCAGCCCAATCCCACTGATCATTTTAAATGGACCGAACCACCTAGATACATGTGGGTGACGGAACTGGCCAGGATGGACTGATCAATACAATAGATTGATCGCTGCAGCCCAATCCCACTGATCATTATAAATGGACCGCACCATGTAGCGACATGTGGAAAAGGGGATTATCAAGGGTGGACTGCTCATTACAACAACAATGACCTTCATTTATTGTAGTGGCTCGAAGGACCAAATGGTCTACTCCTGCACCTATTTTCTATGTTTCTATGTTTCTATGAATTGAAAGGAATACAGTATGTATATAATTAGAAGTACAGAACTGAAGAATTTAGGGGATTTGAACAATTGTTTAGTTATAAATAGAATAAAAGGAACTGTAGTGGAACAGAGTAACAGATTTGTTAGAAATAGAATTAAAGTGACTTTAGTGGAACACAGTAACCATTTAATTAGCAACAGAGAGCACGGGGAATTGGAGGAACACATTAACTGTTTAATTACGATTCCTAATTAAACAGTTAATGTGTTCCTCTAATTCCCCGTGCTCTCTGTTTCTAATTAGGAATCGAGAGCAGGGTAATTTGGGAGTAAAGGTTTAATTACAAATTGGGGCTCATGGAACACAGTAACCATGTATATAGGAGTAGGTGACGGGAACACGGTTAATGTTTGATAACAATTAGAGGGCAAGGGATGTCATGGAAACACAGCAACTGTTTAATTACAAATAGAAAATCTCAAAGGAACACAATTACTTAATTAGAAGCAGGGGCGGGGAATCACAACCATACGGGACTTAATTTGAAACGGTAATGTAATGGTAACATTGTTCATACCTTTGATTTCTATTTTATATGTTGATATTAGATGATGTGATTGATTACACATCGCCTTCTCACGATTGTAGCTGGGTGCAGATACATGATTGACTGAGAGAATTAAAACCTCTGCCTGTTTCCTTACTCCTGCCTTAAATAGAGTTGGCCGCCTGAATCCAGTTAAATGAGAATGTGCCTATTAGAGAAAACTGCCCGCTATTCACCACCACTTCCCCCAGAAGCTGGATGCCAGCCGGATTGCCAGAGCCTGGGATCCACGCGGAAATTAAATCAATTTACATAACCTTTATCAATAACGAGGTTTCCTTAATCAATGAGCTGTTTTTTTTTCTATTGGGATAACGCATATTATAACCTTAGTTCATTATCTTATCGATAGTTTCACTCTTGATCCATATAATTGCAATTATACCAAGTGAAACCTTGAATGATAAGTGAAGCTTTGTTTCTATATCATTGATGTCAGTTAAAAATCCTGATGTATGTCCAGATGTTTTCCTTCGCAGAGCATAATCTTTCCACACGTTATCAAATGATTAATGTTCTCTGAAATAAAAGAATCAGTTTAGGATGACATCTCTTAAATTAAATGTATTATTGCTTCATCCTGAAACTGACCATTGCTGCAGGGTCAGGCCTGGCCCATCAGTTCAGCGGTACTTTAAATTGTCTTGTACTTCCCTGCCTAACAGACAAAGGCTGAAGGTTAACATTACTAAAATATAAAGAGAAACCAACACAACATAACATTAGCAGATTTCAGGGCAGTCTGATTTACCCTTTCCATACAGTGCCCCTCTGTTGGTGTTAGAGTACTAACGGCCATCACTAACCAACATCTCAGCAGCATCAAATATTTATCTCGAACTATTCTATGGCGCAGATACCTACCTATGCTTTTTACACATTTTTTCACTCTCTGCAGATACATTAAAAAATTCCTGTCGTGGTGATCTCAGCGTGACTGACCATGTCATGGATCCGTTTTTCAGGAATCTGCATCATATATATCGCATGCTGGTTGGTTCACGTTCAACGCGTCACTTCTGTACTCACAGTGACAGCACAAGATCAGGCAGCGCCAGACATCCGATATTGACCCATTTCTGTCCTTTCTGGCTATCGATCAAAAGATCGGGGCTGTGGAGGTGTTGATTGGTCCTGATGTTTCTGATAGTGGCCTAGCTATCAAATACATTCTTCTCATTGTTCAGTATAAACAAGGACACAAACATCGTCAACAGAAAGCTATAAATTAGTTATTTTCACTACACTTTCCTGACTTTTACTAGATTGTGTATGTGTAAGAATCTCTCTCTGAGATCTTCGATTCCAAATGAATCGACATTGACCCGTATTGGTGGCAGTAATTAAAACTTTAATCATCACAAGCAAGAATCAATACAATTACTGTATCTTAATCAGCAGGCTACAAGGTATAATTAAGGGTTATACTATCCCGTTTCTGCCTCCGGTAATAGTCGAGTTAAGAGTTGTCTGCACCCCTCTGGCCCTGCCTCTGGCCCGTATTCGCCTAGGAATGTCTGGATTTCCTAGATCCTCCTCTGTCTTCCACAACTTACAACTGTCAGGACTTCCTTCTTATACACTATAGAGGAGTTTGATTACAATCTCTCACTGCATGGTCCCGACGTTGCGGGATTTCACTAAGCTATCAAGTACATTCTTCTAATTGTTCAGTACAATAAAGGGCACAACCATCTCCAAGATAAATCTACAAATTAACTTTCTTAGTTACACTTTCCTGATTTTCACTAGACTGTGCATTGATAACAGATTGATATATTTTGTCGGGTCGTGTCCAAGTGATATGAGTTAAGAAGGGACGGAATAGGGTAGATAGAAGCAGGCTGCTTCCACTAGTTCAGAGATCAAGAAGTAACGGTCAGAGATAAAATAATAAATGTAAGAGATTTATAACTAAGGGTGGTTGAAACATCTTTACATGGAGAGTTGTGAGGCTGTGGATTTAACGGAGGCAGAAATTATGTCAATATTCAAGTTTAAATTGAATAGATTGATCAATAATAATAGCTTTAAGGGATGTTCAGACAGGCTGGGAAAAGTGAATGGAAGTATTTGTTCGGAGTAAACGCGTCAAGGACTGATTGTGTGGAAAGGAATGCCCCCTGCTATAATATTCCAACATTGTGATGAACATTTGAGATTTAAAGTAGATATCTGTGAACAAAGATGTCTAATGTCACATTGACAAGTCAAGTTCCTACTGTCTCCATCATTAGACACTGACCAGGAGACAGGGCCCCTCTTGGTCCAGGAGACAATGGGGGGCGGAGTCTGACGGGGAGACCAGCGCCTGCAACATACTCACCAAGATTACAGAAGAATTACTGTTCTTTCAGCGTCAACATTTCCTTTCTTGGACATTTACTAACTACATTCCCGCGGTGACATTCCGCGCTACCCAGAAGACCCATCATGTTTTCTCTGCTCTTTATTACAGGTGATCGTGATTTTCACCGTGGGCCAAAGCTATTCCTGCACGTCGCTGTGCTGCTCAGTAATTGCAGAGCCTGGGGACCTAATCTGCAAGTTAAGGTTGACTAAAATAAAACTGAACGTAGAGACTATAGAGAGAAAGGCAGGCTCGGTGACTCAGGTAGAAGAATGAGATGTGATCTCATTGGAACCTGAAAGATTCTGAAGGGGATTGATAGGGTAAATGCCGAGAGATTGTTTCCCCTGGCTGCAGTGTCTAGAACTAGGGGTCATAGTCTCAGGATAAGGGGTTGGCAATTTAAGACAGAGATGAGGAGGATTTTCTTCACTCAGGTGGTTGTGAATCTGTAGCATTCTCTGCCCCAGAGGACTGTGAATGCTGAGTCGTTGATTCTATTCAGGGCTGAGACACATATTTTGTTGGTCTCTAGGGGAATCAAGGGATATGGAGATCGGGCGGGAAAGTGGAGGTGATGTCGATGATCAGCCATCATCTTATTGAATGGCGGTATAGGCTCGAGGGGCCGTATGGCCTACCCCTGCTCTTATTTCTTATTTTCTTATGTGCCCCGACCTTCCGGACAGACCTGTAAACGGACTTGTCGTTACCAATACAAATGATACTTTGTATTGTGAATTTGAATTCCAGATTATTCTTAACCTGTTAAATGTTTCTTCTGTATCTTTTCCTTCTGGTATATGTAATAAACGTATGTGGACTGTACACGATTACACTGAGCGCAATTCGGGAAGAGGTTTAGGTGGACTGATATTGAGACTATGTGGAAACATGATGAAATAATGCGCAAGCAATGAAAAGGGTTGCTTCAAGGAATAAATAGGCAAACAGGGGATGGAATATCGTAACAAGGAGATTTTCTGGTTTGCATAAAGAAATGGCAGCAGGGTTGGTGATGAAATTAATACGATAATCATTCAGAACAACAAACACTAAAAGGAACACTTGATGTGAAAGTCAATCGCTTACAATATGTGTGAAGGGTTTGTGCTGAATCAGGTTCAGAAGTGCTTAACTGATAGAAAAAACAATCGGAACACAAATTGTATATTAGACAAACAAGTAAAGTTCCGGACGTCAGATGGGAATATAAATTGGTGTAAAATGCGAAGGTTTGAATCGGAGCATTACGCGGCGTAGCAGAAACATATAAAATATACAACACACTGGCGCTCTTTGGGGACGTTGAGCCAAGTCTTGCTGAGTCCAGCGTAAGCAGTCAAGGCGACACGCATGCAATCTCCTGAAGGAGCCCTTGCGACGTTGGTTATAATGTTATTATCAGTACCCCTATCTCATATACCCTGCATTTAAGGATTAGTGTTTTATTATAACATTGACATGATTCAATGAAATGCATTAATAAGATGCTTCAGTGTTTCCTAGTCCTCGAACTTGTATCAATGGTAAAGGATGTATGATGATATCTTATTATAACTCCAAATAAGGGCAATGGGGTGATGTGACAATATTCTACAGAAACCAAACAAGGATCACTTGAAAATCAGGCCTAACTGTAAATAGAATTATAAAACATGCAAGTGCCCTGAAGCAGACAATGGAAACAATGGAGGAGTAGGGAGGTGGGGCACTCTCACCTCGAGAAAGGTTAAGTTCACCAGGTTAGACCGCCGTTCAGCGAGGTTTTCGGTCATCTCGGCTCTGTTACAAAACTAGAACATTATCTGACGCATTGATCTGTGCGGTACGCATTATCTGAACAATTTAGCGAAGAGAGTAACAGGATACACCACCGCGCTCCTCAACTGCTCTCTGAATTTCGTCTGGGTCACTCCATAAATGAAGGTGTTTGTGCAGCAGCTGAAAAGCTGAATTATTGTCCCAAAATTTTTTGCCTGAATAATACGAATAGACGTTTCCAGGTCTGTGTGAATACATCGGCTGAGAATGAAGACCAGAGTAATTGTCATCCAACACAGAATAAAACTGCCCGACAGGGTGAAGAGCAGAATGATGGATTGTCTCCGATTCTCCATCTCAGGATCTCTCTTGTTCCCGCCATTACTCCGGGCCCTGAGCCCCCTGCGGACTCAACTGGCCGCAATAATCTGGCTGACTGTCAGAGCATTAAGGAGCAAAATGAGAAAGAAAGGAAGCAGCGGCTTCAACAGACGGTCTAACCAGTAAAACCCCTCAAACGCTTCCGACATGGGAAGGGATTGTTTCCCAGAACACCTCAGACTCCCGCGAATATAATAAGTTGATTCCATATACAGGAAATAAAAGGGGATGTTCTTTAAACAGAACCCCAGACATATTGTGAAAATAACTACCGCCGCAATTTTCGGGGTGCAATATTTAAACTTAAATTTCGGGCAGCAAATGGCTACAAAGCGATCGAAAGTGAAAGCGACGGTGAGCCAAACAGAACAAACCAAAGCAACCTGACACAGGACATAATGGACAAGACAGAATGGAGCCTGTTTCAGGAATTTGATTTTCCAATAACTTCTAGTAATCTGGTACATCAGGACTTCAATAATCACCACCATTAAATCCGCTACTGCCATCGCCACCAGGTAGCGAGTGACACATTTGGAGAGACCGCAATTTCCTCGGAACAGGATGGAAATCGCCACCAGGTTAACTGGAATAAAGAGAGAAAGAAATGTTAGAATTATGTTAAACCACAAAATTACAATCAACCGTAATATGTGAGCAACTAAAAGCTGCCTTTCTTCCATCCCGTGAGGACAATTGCTCTTTAATTTTTGCGAATTTTTTTTGACTAACATGTCAGAAAATAAGGAAATACTTGCATTTATAAAGAACCTTCGATGATCTCAGGACGTCACAAAGCGCTTTGTAGCCAGGTTTTACATGTTTTCTATTTTAATGTTAGAAACACATCAGCCAAGATCTATCAAACCGCAATCTGATAATGACCAGATTATCTATTTCAGTGATGTTGGCTGTAGGATAAATATTGGCCAGGAAACCCGGGAGAACTCCCCTGCACTACTTCGAAACAGTGCCGTTGGATCTTTTACAACCACCTGAGAGAGCAGTTGCGGCGTCGGTTTAGCATTTCATCTGAAAAACGGCTCCTGCGACAGTGCAGCTCTCCCTCAGTACAGCACTCGAGTGTCAGCCTGGATGAAACCTTCTGACTCAGAGGCGAGAGTGCTGCCAACTGAGCCGCGGCTGACACTGTGGAAAATATAGAAAAGTGTTTTAGTAGTGGAACGGCTTGCAGATGATCGAAGGTGGTGTGGGGATCTGTAGAGGATAGAAAATAAATGAAACTACGAGCGTGTAAAGGTTAACGGAGCAGATAGGAATAAATACCGACACATCGGATTGAAATAGATCAGAAAATATAAAAAGGAGGAAGTAACAATAAACAACAACAACTTGTATTTATATAAGGTCTTTAACGTAGTGAAATGTCCCAAGGCGCTGCTCAGGAGTATTTTAAGACAAACAATTTGACAGCGAGCCCCTAAAGGTTACATTTGGACAGGCGACCAAAAGCTTGGTCAAAGAGGTAGGTTTTAAGGAGCGTTTTAAAGGAGCAAACAGAGGTAGCGAGGTGGAGAGGTTTAGGCAGGGAATTCCAGAGCTTAGGACCCAGACAACAGAAGGCACGACCACCAAAGGTTGAGCGACTATAATCAGGGATGCTCAAGAGGGCAGAATTAGAGGAGCGCAGATACGTCAGGTGGTTATGGGGCTGAAAGAGATTACAGAGATAGTGAGGGGCAAGGCCTAGGAGGCATTTGAAAACAAGTATGATAATTTTGAAATCGAGGCGCTGCTTAACCGGGAGCCAATATATGTCAGCGACCACAGGGGTGATGGGCGAACGGGACTTGATGCTAGAAGAAAGATTTCGGGAGAAATTAACCGCCCCACCTCAATAAACATCTTCACCGCCTACCCAATGTCGGTCTGAATAGTAGAAAGTGGAAGCGGGATAGGGGCACCGGATTCTACAGCTGCAGCCACAGTAGATCATGTGTTAAAATGTGCCATGATTCTAAACTAACGCATTTGTTTATACTTTATATTCTGAATACACATTTTAACCATCAGGATCATTTGGAAGGTAGCAGTTCTGATTGTGGCGCGCAGTCTTATGACACTCGGACTGTTGGAGCTGACTCAGATATTGACAGTGCATTTTGGAGATATACAGCGCAAGTGAGAATGCTTCAAACATTTAATTAAACTAAATGGTCAACAATACCGTGCCTTTAAATAAGAACTATTATTACTATAGCATATGAGGATAATAATAACACTCTGAATTTTCAGGGTAATGCACGAGCACACATTGGTGATCTAACACCAGTCCCGGATCTAATTTGGAGATTGCTTGGGGCTCAGTAGTGATGATAAATCCGGTCACCAGTGAACTTGTTACTTGTCAGACAATAAAAGTCATTGGTTATTTTCGGAGCGAATCAATTCGCGAGAAGGCGCTGCTCAAATTCAAGTCCCAGCTTACAAGGGATAGAGAAGACTGTAACTGGTGGGCAGTGAACACCCAAAGGAAAGTGAAGAGACAACTTTATAACAAACACGGAGAAACTCCTCATCATCCGGCAGGCACCAATAGCGATAATACAGTCTAACATCGCTCCATACAAAGCAATAACTGGTTATAAAGACTTACCTGGGACACCGGTCGCTGTAATAATTAGGTAGAGAATTTCCGGGTAATCAATCATTGTATTTTAGTGTGAAATGTTTTCTTACGGGCCGGCATTACAGGATTCAGCCCAATTGAGACTCTGCTGCGATTTATTCCAAATGTTTAATATTCATACAATGACTTGTGTCTGTCTTTAAATTTGAACAAACAGAAGACACAACGGGACAAATTCAGCACAAAACAATTGTGTAATTTATACTGAAGTTGTAGAGCGCTGTCACTCTATTTATTATAGAAGAAGTTGTGGATTCGGTCCTGCTTTAAGGTTCCATCCCAAGTGCAACTGAGATCCGTAAATGTTACCCATTTATAGTCCACTCTGTGCCCCGGTGAGAAAATCCGCTTACACAATAACTGGCGTCAGTTACAGTCACTTAACAAACAAGGCAAGATTTTTCGCTTCAGTGTTCTGGAACGGCAATGGGGAAATAATGCACCTCGGTCCATATATTCTACACTAACAGTACACAACTCTAACATTACTGGTGTTGAATCTACCCTAACACAATTGGTGGTGATCCTACTCTAACATTACTGGTTATGACCATAATCTAACATTACTAGTGGTGACCCCATTCTAACATTACTGGTGGTGAAGCTATTCTAACTAAACGGGTGATGACTTTAATGCAACATTACTGGTGGTGACTCTACTCTAACATTAATGATGGTGAATACATTCTAACATTAGTTGTGGTGACCCTACTATAATATTACTGGTGGTGTCCCTACTCTAGCATGACTGGTGGTGACTCTACTCTAACATTACTGGTAGTGACCCAACACTAACATTACTGGTGGTTACACTACTCTAACATTACTGCTGGTGACTCTACTCTAACATTACTGGTGGTGACTCTACTCTAACATTACTGCTGGAAACCGCACACTGACATTAATGCAGATGACACGGATTTAACTTTAAATGTGGGTATGCTACTCTTACATTGCTGATTGTGACCAAATGTAACAATACTGCTGCTGACTCAACTCTATCATAACTGGTGGTTACGATACTATAACATTACTGGTGGTGACTCTATTCTAACATTACTGGTGGTGACGCTGCTCTAACGTCACTGGTGGTGACTCTACTCTAACATTACTGGTGGGGACAATACTGTAGAATTGCTTGTGGTGGCCCTACTCTGACATTACTAGTGGTTTGCCTACTCCAACATTACTGGTGTTGATTTTATTTTAACATTAATGGTGGTGTCTCTGCACTAACATTACTGGTGGTGAATTAGATCTAACCTAACTGATGATATCTTTAATGGAACATTGCAGGTACTGACACTATTTTAACATTACTGGTGCTGATCTTGCTCTAACATTACTGGTGGTGACTCGACTCCAACATTACTGGTGATGAACCTATTCTAACATTAATGATGATGAACCTACTCAAACATTAATGTTGACGATTCTACTCTAACATAACTGCTGGTGACTCTACTCAAACGTTACTGGTGGTCACTATACACTAAAATTAGTGGTGGTGCTCCTACTCTAACATTATTGTTGGTGACTCTACTCTAATATAAATGTTCGTCACCCTACTCTAACATTACTGTTTGTTACCCTACTCTAAAATTACTGCTGGTGACACTACTCTTAAGATAGAATAAGGTCATCAAGTGTAATGTTAAATAGAATTCACAAACAGTAATATTCGAGTAGAGTCAAAACCAGTAGTGTTAGAGCAGGGTCATCGCGACAAAATTTAGGGCAGATTCACCACCAGCAATTTTAGAGTAGAGCCACCAAAAGTAATATTACTGTAGAGTCAGCACCAGTAACGTTAAAGTAGGGTCACCACCATTAATGTTAGAGTACGTTCACTACCTCTAATATTACAGTCGGGTCAACACTAGTAAAGTTAGATTAGTTTCAACACTAGTACAAATAGAGTAGGGTCACCGCCAGTAATGTTAGAGTAGGGTAACTACGAGTTATGTTGGAGTAGGGTCACCATCAGTAATGTTAGAGAATGGTCAACACCTGCAATGTTACAGTTGGGTCAAAACCAGTAAAGTTAGATTAGGTTCACCACCAGTAATAATAGGGTAGGGTCACCACTAGTAATGTTAGGGCAGAGTCACAACCTAAAATGTTAGTGCAGGGTCACCATTAGTAATGTTAGAGTAGAGTCACCACTAGTAATGTTACAATAGGTTTACGACGAGTAATGTTTGTGTAGGGACACCACCAGTAACGTCAGCGAGGGGTCACCACCAGCAATATAAGAGTAGGCTCCCCAAAATTAATGTTGGAATAGAGTTACCACCAGTAATGTTAGTGTAGGGTCAACACCAGTAATTTTTGAGTAAGTTCGCCACCAGTAATGTAAGAATAGTATCACAACTAGTACTGTTAGAGTACGGTCACCAACAGTAATGTCAGAGTAGGTTCACCAGAAAAATGTTTGATTAAGCTCACCACCAATAATGTTAGATTAGGGTCAACATCAGTAATATTAGAGTAGAGTCACTACCAGTAATGTTAAAGTAGAGCCACCACCAGTTA
This sequence comes from Squalus acanthias, assembly GCA_030390025.1. Lineage (NCBI taxonomy): Eukaryota > Metazoa > Chordata > Chondrichthyes > Squaliformes > Squalidae > Squalus > Squalus acanthias. The sequence continues at coordinate 747,986 of JASTWF010000200.1, read as the reverse complement.
TATTAGGGTAGGGTCACCGCTAGTAATATTAGAGTAGAGTCATCACCAGTAGTAATGAAGTAAAGTCGCCACCAGTAATGTTAGAGTAGGTTCAAACACCAGTAATGTTAGATTAGGGACACCACTAGTAAGGCTAGAGCAGGGTTAACATCAGCCATGTTAGAATAGGATCACAACCAGTACTGATAGAGTAGGGTCAGCACCATTAATGTTAGATTAGAGTCACCACTAGTAATGTTATAGCAGGGTCACAATCTGTAATGTTAAGTCGCGTCACCAACAGTTATGTTAGAATAGGGTCACTACCAGTAACGTTAGAGTAGACTCACAACCTGTAATGTCAGAGCAGGGTCACCACTAGTAATGTTAGGGCAGAGTCACAACCTAAAATGTTAGTGCAGGGTCACCATTAGTAATGTTAGAGCAGAGTCACCACCAGTAATATTACAATAGGTTTACGACGAGTAATGTTTGAGTAGGGACACCACCTGTAATGTCAGAGAGGGGTCACCGACAGCAATATAAGAATAGGCTCACCACAATTAATGTTAGCATAGAGTCACCATCACTAATGTTTGAGTAAGATCACCACCAGTAATGTTAGAGTAGGGTCACCACCAGTAGTGTTAGATTAGTGTCACCACCAGTAGTGTTACAGTAGGGTCACCACCAGTAATGTTAGAGTAAGATCACCACCAGTAGTGTTACAGTAGGGTCACTACCAATAATGTTAGAATAGGTTCAGCAGCAAAATGTTAGAGTAGGGTCACCACTATTAATATTAGAGTAGAGTCATCACCAGTAATAATGGAGCAAAGTCACCAACAAGTAATGTTAGCGTAGAGTCACCAGCAGTAATGTTAGAGTAGAGTCACCACCAGTAAAGTTAGAGTAGAGTCAACAACAGTAATGTTAGAGTAGAGTCACCACCAGTAATGTTAGAGTAGGGTCACCACCAGTAAAGTTAGAGTAGAGTCAACAACAGTAATGTTAGAGTAGGGACACCATCAGTAATGTTAGAGTAGAGTCACCACCAGTAATGTTAGTGTAGAGTCACCACCAGTAATGTTAGAATAGTGTCACCGGCAGTAATGGTAGAGTAGGGTCACTACCAGTATCTGTTGGGGTAGACGTACCACCAGTAATTTTATAGTAGGGTCACCACCAGTAATTTTAGAGTAGAGTCACCACCAGTAATGTTAGAGTAGGGTCATCACCAGTAAAGTTAGAGTAGATTCACCACCAGTAAAGTTAGAGTACTCTCCAACATTAATGTCAGAGTAGGGTTACCACCAGTAATGTTAGAGTAGATTCACCACCAGTAAAGATAGAGTAGAGGCTCCACCAGTATTGTTAGAGTAGGGTCACTACCAGTAATGTTAGTGTAGAGTCACCACCAGTAATGTTAGAATAGTGTCACCGGCAGTAATGGTAGAGTAGGGTCACTACCAGTATCTGTTGGGGTAGACGTACCACCAGTAATTTTAGAGTAGTGTCACCACCAGTAATGTTAGATTACGGTCACCACCAGTAATGTTAGAGTAGAGACAGCACCTCTAATGTTAGAGTTGGCTCACCACCTGTAATATTAGAGCGAGTCAGCACCAGTAATATTAGAGTAGGTTCATCACCAATAATATTAGAGTAAAATCGCCAGCAGTAATGTTAGAGTGGAGTCACCAACAGTAATGTTAGAGGAGATTTATTACCAGTAATATGAGAGTAGAATCAAAAGTAATGTTATAGTAGCTTCACCATCAGTAATCTTAGAGTCGGGTCAGCACCATCAGTGTTAGAGCAGGGTCACCAACAGTAATCCGAATAGGCTGACCACTGTTAGCGGTAAGTATGATCTTGTATCGAATGCTTGAATCTTTATAAGCATGCCACTGAATTAGAAATATTCGCCAGCAAGAACCTAACTCACTGTCCAAAAGTTGCTGGCTTCAGTGATCCCGGGCGTGTCGAAGCTTATTACATCTGGGCTTACATTCTGTTTCTTAATTTTAGCGGACGGATGTTCGTGGATTTAGGCGCATTACTTCCCCGTTCATGTTCCCGAACACCTTGAAGCGAAAAATCTGACCTTGCTGTCAAGTGAGTTTAAATAACGCCAGTAGTGTGTAACTTGATTATCTCACCGTGGCAGCGACTGTTATATAAAGGCGGAGTATTTACAGAACTCAGATGCACCCCGGTCGAAACCATAAAATGCGGTCAGAATTAACCTGTCCTTCTAAAACTAGTGCAACCAATAATTCTACAGACTGTTCTCGCAATCCTTTGTGTTCCCGATAAATCGAGTAAACGGCTATTTAATAGGTGCGGAATATCGTACCAATTTGATCTCTGTTATATAATGTAATAGATTAACTATTTAATGTTTTTTTTTTGCTTTTTAACAATAACTTATACCTTACTCTAAAGACTGTCTCACTAGTTCCCCAGTGTCATGGAGAGAAATGCTTGATATCCTCATTTATTTAATGTAACAGACACAAACACAGGTATTCGTTCAAAATCAACCTGCAGGAGGCCACACAAAGATAAACACAGCCAGAGATACAGAAAGTATTGGGGAACACCGGGAAATAGACAAGAGATATTGACAAAGCGCTTTGCTGTCAGAAAATTGCCTGAACCGCTGTGGTCAATGAATGGTTTGATGGTTGACTTCCTGATACAACTTGGAATTCAGGAGAACTTGGTTTGTGTTTTGTAGAACAAGTTGAACCCCTGGGGCGGAGCCAACAGTCACCTCGCTATAATACGCGACAAGAAAAGAGAATTTGAGCAGGGCCGGCGAGAGTCGATAGAGCATCAGACTCTTAGTTTCAGTTCGTTGGGTGAATGCTTTTTTCAACCTTTCATGTTGCGTTCATGGGCAACCTCCGGCTCTGAATTCCTGCCGCAGTGTCACCGAGCTGAAAATGGGTCTTTGCCCGCAACTTTCGCTTAATATTATATTTGCTGGTTTAAGATTGAAAACTGACCTCCCCTTCACTGTAACTGTCAGAGACAACATTGTAGGTGCCGCTTAATCATAGAATTATAGAATGAAAGCAGCAGAGGAGGAGTCTATTCGGCCCATCGTGCCTGTGCGGGCTCTTTGGCAGAGCTATCCCATTAATCCCACTCCCCTGCTCTTTCCCCATAGCCATGTTTTTGTTCTCTTCAAGTGATGCACAATAAATGGTAAAACTGTAAAAGCTAACAGAAAGAGTTCGGGATTCAGACGCACAAACATTTCTGACGGGCCTCAGACTCTCTGAAGTTACAACCTCCCCTGCTTTATTGTCCTTTGCGATGCAGGTGTGACGTTCCAGTCAAAACTCTCTCCGAACAAAACTGGCTGCAGTAACAGAATTAGAATGGCCACGTCCTGGGGACCGGGAGCAGCCGGTCCACGTCGAGGAAGAACCAGAGGCGACTTTTTTTAAACAGCGAGTTGTTGTGATGTGGAATGCACTGTCTGAAATGGGGTGAAGGCAAATTCAATAATAACTTTCAAAGGAGAACTGCATAAATAATTGAAGAGAAATTTTACAGGGCTATGTGGAAAGAGTAGGGGGCATTGATTAATGGGCTGGCTCTGTCAAAGAGCCGGCACAGGCACGATGGGCCGAATGACCTCCTTCTGTGCTGTATCATTCTATGATTCTATGATTCTGTTAAAAGGATTCCGACGAGAATTATCTGATTCAGGAGATTAGGCTAGGACAATTAGCGAGCTCATTCAAACCGATTATCAATTAAATAAAATTCCTGTGTGACTTGTCTGGGTTCGATCAGTGAAAAGTCTGTAAAAGGCAATGGAGGATAAGTATTGAGAGGTTTTAGTGTTGGACAGAAGTGATGTTGTTTAAGGTCACTGAGTCTCCCAGTATTTACAGGAGGACAATGAGTCACACCTTCTCTGGGCCTCTGTAGGGAAATCCGGTAAATTGTTCAGCCGTGCAGTGAGTCAGGATGGCCGAGCGGTCACAGGCGCTGTGTTCAGGTATGGGTTCCAATCCCACTTCTACAAATGACGGTTGTTTCACTTCTCCGTGTGATTGTATTTTGTGGAATTAGCTGCAGCTGCCTGCTCGGCCCAGTTTATTTGTTCCGATCAGCATACTCACTCTGGGATTGTTCACTTGCGAGCAGAGAAGGGAAGACCTAAAAGATGTATTCAAAGTTAAGATAGAGCAAGTAGGGAGAAACTGTTTTCCTGGGCGAGTGGATCGGCAACCAAAGGTCATAGATTTAAAATAATTGCCAAAAGCTCTACAGGCGACTTTAGCAGAATTTTTTTCACACAGAGTGTTTTAGAATCTGGAACACATTGCCTGAAATGATGGTGGAATCAGATTCCATAGGAATTTTCAAAAGGCAATTGGAGCTGAATTTGAAGAGAACTAATTAGTAGGGTTATGGGGAAAAGCTGGGGTGTGGGACTAAATTGGAGAGTTCTTTCAAAGAGCCGGCACAGTCAGGATGGGCCGATTGGCCTCATTCTGTGCGGTCGGATTCTATGTCCTAAGATTCAATGATTTTATGACTCCAGCCTTGTTTCTCTCCCTTTCTCTTCACACCACAAATATTCTGGCATACCTGTGCCTCACTGCCTGGAATTTGCTCCACAAACCCTTCCGTCTCCTCCTTGAAGACGCTGCTTAAAACCGTAAGCTTTGAAGAGATGCTTGACCACACGTCTGAATAGCTCCTTCTTTGGATTTGACTGCCATATTTTTGACCACACCTCTATGTAGCGCATTGGCAGATTCCCTAGAAGTGGGGAGGGGGCCAGTGTTTATTAAGCTGTGTGGACCACTTTACTGAACACATGTGTTTCTGTCTGTTTGTTAAATTAAACAAAGGAGGGCATCAGGCGCTTCTCTCCCTGACACTGGGGAACGAATGAGACCCACTTTAGAGCAAGGTTCTGTTTATTGTGGAAAAGCAAAGGAAATATTTTACCGGAATTATCCAGGCTGGAATCAAGGCTAAAAAGAGTGCTGAGTCTGACCTGATCTGATAAACGCAGCCTTCTGATCTGGAGTCAGACTCGCTATCGTTACACCACGAGGTCTCGAGTAGGATTAACGTAGGAGATGTTTCTATATATCAATATTTCTCAAACACCGTGTGATTCTCCCCCAGAATCACCACATCACAGGGAAATAAACCAGGAAACTGCTCAAAATACACAAAAGGTCGAGCAGCTTTGAAAAACAATTAAACTTTTGGCGTGTAGACAGTTGTTAGAAATGCAATCAAGGCCGTGCGAAAATATAAACTGTGGGTGTGTATATAGAGTCAAAGAAACTCACATCACAGGAGGAGGACATTCGGCCCGTCGTGCCTGTGCTGGTTTAGAAAGAGCAGCCGTGCTCAGCCCCACACCACCGATTTGTATCCATAATCCTGTAAGTTCCTCATTCTCAAGTCCCTGTCCAACTCCCTTTAAAATTATTGATGGAATCAGCTTCCACCATCTTTTCAGGTAGAGCGTTCGAGATCCAGAAACTTACAAAATACTTTCGGAATGAAGACAGATGCCCCAATAAATGAATAAATATCACAGATACAGGGAAACACATTTGGAATGAAGACAGATGCCCCAATAAATGAATCAATATTACAGATACAGAGAAACACATTTGGAATGAAGACTGATGCCCCAATAAATGAATCAATATTACAGATACAGGGAAACACATTTGGAATGAAGACTGATGCCCCAATAAATGAATCAATATTACAGATACAGGGAAACACATTTGGAATGAAGACAGATGCCCCAATTTGTGGGAAGTTGCTCTTCGTGTGAAAGGGGCGACAATCCTTTTAAATTTAAGAACGGCTGCAGCAGATTCCTGGTTTCATACGCACTGAATATTTTGAACCAAACCCTTAAAATACAGTGCGCAAAACGGAAAGGGTAAATGTTCAGGACATGCAGAGCAGAAAAACCATTACATTTTGACTGTCACTCGTCAAAAATATTAATATTTATTTCATTCTGCAACAGAAACTAATGCTTATATTGGTGGAAATCAACATAATTATTCATGGTCTCACATATTGGCTCAGGATAATGCGGGCCCCTTCAGGATAGACGCAGGCCACATTGTAATTGACAATACGGAAATGGCAGACATGCTAAACAATTACATTGTATCGGTCTTCAAAGTAGATGGAGAGGATAAACTACCAGAGACATGGAGAAAAAGAAAAATCAATCATACGGAGGGAGTTATCAGATTTAATATGATGACTTCCAGCAGGCATTTGATCATGTTCCTCACAAGAGACTGTGAGCAAAAATCAAAGCTCAAGGAAATTGAGGCAACGTATTGACACGGGTAGGGAATTGGTTAGGAGGTAGGAGACACACAGTAGTGACAATTGATATGTACTCCCATTGATAGCATGTGACTCGTGGTGTCCCCTGGGATCTGGACTGGGGACTCAGCTTTTCACTATATTGATAAATGACTTAGATGAAGGAATAGTGAACCGGATATCCAAGTTTGCTGATGGCACTAAGTTGGAAGCACAGTAAGCAGTGTAGATGGGAGCAGTGAATTGTAAAGGGACATTGATGGATTATGTGGGTGGGAAAAACTGTGATTATTGTAGTTTAATGTGGAGAAGTACCTGATCTTCAACTTTGGACATTAAAAGATAGGTCAGTGTATTTTCTAAAAACATTGCGTTAGGGAATGAATTTTTCTGAGAAATAGCCAATCCTGTTAAACTTAACAAATGTTTCACCAGATTCCTGGAGTCATAACCACAGAACATTTCAAACCAGGCTCCAAACTATAATGTGTAAAATGTGATCGGGAAAAATATTGATCACATGCAAAGAGCAGAATAAATTATTGAGGCTTCGACTGTCCCAAATTAACCATGCTAGCATTACTTTCATTCTGCAAAAGAACGCTATCGGTTAATTAATGGCAATTAAAACATTTTTCACCTTGGATACATATAAGTAATTTGAGAAGGCTTTTAATCAATAACTGTTGTAAGAGTCAATCCCCTCAACTGGAATCCAACATGTGCTGCGGCGGTGAGAGCGCCGAATTCTAACCACTGGACCATCAGGGAACGCTGCAATGAAGTGTTGCGATAATTTTAAATATAATTGGATCTCTCTGTTTTTGATGCAAATTTATTTTGACTTGTTTTACATGTAAATACATTTTCTGACTGTACTGCTAACAATGTTACGGACCAAGTACTGGAAAATGGGATTAGAATATACAGGGCTTGATGGCCGGCATGGACACGATGGGCCGAAGGGCCTCTTTCTGTGCTGTATTACTCTATGACTCTAAAGTGTTTCCCTGTATCTGTGATAATGATTCATTTATTGAGACATCTGTCTTCATTCCAAATGTGTTTCCCTGTACCAGTGGTTTGACTCATTTATTGGGGCATCTGTCTTCATTCCAAGTGTGTTTCCCTGTATCTGTGATATTGATTCATTATTGGGTCTTCTGTCTTCATTCCAAGTGTGCTTCCCTGTATCTGTGATATTGATTCATTATTGGGTCTTCTGTCTTCTTTCCAAATGTGTTTCCTTTATCTGTGATATTGATTTATTTATTGGGGTGCATCTGACTTCATTCCAAATGTGTTTCCCTGTATCTGTGATGTTGATTCATTTATTGGGGCATCTGTCTTCATTCCAAATGTGTTTCCCTGTATCTGTGATATTGATTCATTTATTGGGGGGCATCTGTCTTCATTCCAAATTTGTTTCCCTGTATCTGTGATATTGATTCATTTATTCATGAGAAGCAACTTACCAGAAATTGTTTCCGCCCGGGGATTCCCCATTGAGACCCAAATAAATTTTCCCTTAGTCCTGTGTCTGTAAATGCTCCTATAAGGCTGAGTGACCGGAATATAATCGCCCCGCCTTTTCGGAAGCCTGTGCTGGGTGTACAGGGAGATTTGGCCCGGGCCGTGGCAGCTTGCCTTCCAAGGATGGGCAGTAACTCGCTGACTGAGGCTGCATTCGCCGCTTTCCGCTGGCAGCGGGTGATTGGAGAGTGCGGGGCCTGAATGTTGCTGCTTGTCCCGGCCTCACTCACTCTGGAACTGGGGAAGAACAGATCATTGATGGGTTTGTTCCCGGGTTTGAAATGCGGCTTAGAACGGCTGTTTATGACCGAGGCAGCACTGCAGGATCCTTTAATCATCTCTCAAAATTCAACTGATATCAGCCAGAATGTGCAACTTTGAGAGGGGCTTTCTGCACCGTCAGAGCTGGTCACGGGAGCGATGAGAGAGCACAGTGACATAGGAACAGGAGGAGGCCATTCAGCCCCGCGGGCCTGTTCCTGCATTCCAAGAGATCAAGGCTGATTTGCGACCTAACTCCATATATCCGCCTTTCATATGCGTTCATACCTTTGGTTAACAAGAAGCAATCAATCTCAGATTTAAAATTATCAATTGATCTAGCATCAATTGCCATTTGCGGAAGAGAATTCTACCACCCTTTGTGTGTAGAAGTGTTTCCTAATTTCACTCCTGAAATGTCTGTCTCTATTTTTTAGACTATGCCCCCTACTCCTAGAAACCCCAGCCAGCGGCAATAGTTTATCTTTATTTACCCTATCTGTAACCCTTAATTGCTGAAACTTCGATCAGATCACCCCTTAACTTTCTAAACTCTAGTGAATACAACCCTAATTTGTGTAATTTCTCCTCGTAACTTAACCCTTGAAGTCCGGGTATCATTCTGCTAAACCTACGCTGCACTCCCACCAAGGTCAATATATCCTTCCGAAGGTGGGGTGCCAGGAACTGCTCACAGTACTCCAGGTGTGGTCTAACCAGGGTTTTCAATAGTTGCAGCGACACTACATGCATAGAAACTATAGAGTTTGAATGTGTACAGAACCGAACAGAGAAACAGCAAATGTAACACAGCTGTGAGATATTGTATATTGTTAATATCTAAACACAAATGTGAATTATTCTGTTTTACTAATATTTAATTGAACAAGTTCTCACGATACTTCTGCCCGTGTCCGAAACAAAGACATTTCCTGTGTAAGCAAACATGATAACCACTGCACTACAGAAACACGGCAGCAAGAATGGTTTCAGGAACATAACCATCCGTGCTGGACTTCAGGAAAATAGTTTTACAGAAATAGAATTTCGGTGCTCTATTGATTAACGTTGTGGAGAATGGTAGAAATTGAACTCGTAGTCGAATCATAGAATGAAACACCACAGAATATTTATTATTAGTAAAAAAAACAGTACCAGCAGATAGTCGATAAATCCCAGGGACCAGATGACCTACATTCTTGGGTTTTAAAAGAGGTGGCCATTGGGATAGTGGGCGCATTGGTTATCATCTTCCAAAATGCTACCGATATTGGAACGGTTCCTGCATATTGGAGGATAGCAAATATAACCCTGCTATTTAAGAAAGGAGGGAGAGAGAAAACGGGGAACTACAGACCTGTTAGCCTCACATCAGTAGTTGGGAAAATGCTGGAATCTATTATAAAGGATTCAAATACTGAGCACTTAGAAACTATTAATAAGATTGGGCAGAGTCAACATGGATTTATGAAAGGGAAATCCTGTTTGACAAACCTATTGGAGTTCTTTCAGGATGTAACTAGTGGAGTAGACAAAGGGGCACTGGTACATGTGGTGTATTTGGATTTTCAGAAGGCCTTCGATAAGATCCCTCACAAAGGATTGTTGAACAAAATTAGGGCACATGGAATTGGGGGTAATATACCAGCATGGATAGAGAATTGGTTAACAGACAGAAAACAAAGAGTAGGGATAAACAGGACTTTTTCAGGATGGCAGGCTGTGAATAGTGGGGTACCGCAAGGATCTGTTATTGGGCCCCAGCTATTCACAATCTATATCAATGATTTGGATGAGGGGATTAAAAGTAACCTTTCCAAATTTGCTGATGATACAAAGCTAGGTTTCAGTGTCAGTAGTGAAGAGGATGGGGAGAGGCTTCAAGGGCATCTCGACAGGCTCAGTGAGTGGGCGATAACATGGCAGATGGAATATAATGTGGATAAATGTGAAGTTATCCACTTTGGTAGTAAAAACAGAAAGGCAGAGTATTTCCTAAATGCTGAAAGATTGGGAAATGCCGATGCTCAAAGCGACCTGGGTGTCCTTGTACATGAGTCACTGAAAGTGAATGTGCAGGTGCAGCAAGCCATTCGGAAGGCAAATGGTATGCTAGCTTTCATTACAAGATGATTTGAGTACAGGAGTAAAGATGTCTTACTACAATTATATAGGGCCTTGGTGAGATCACACTGGAGTACTGTGTACAATTTTGGTCTTCTTATCTAAGGAAGGATATACTTGCCTTAGAGGGAGTGCAACGAAGGTTCACGAGAATGATTCCTGGGATGGCAGGAATTTCGTATGAGAAGAGATTGAGTAAACTAGGTCTGTATTCTCTTGAATTCATAAGAATGAGAGGGGATCTCATTGAAGCATATGCAATTATTACAGGGCTTATAGGGTGGATGCTGGGAGAATGTTTCCCTTGTCTGGGGAGTCGAGAACCAGGGGCCACAACCTTAGGATAAAGAGTAGGCCATTCAGGACTGAGATGAGAAGAAAATCCTTCACGCAGAGAGTGGTGAATCTTTGGAATTCTCTACCTCAGAGGGTTGTGGAGGCTCAGTCATTGGGTATATTCAAAACAGAAGTCGATAGATTTCTGACTGGTAAAGGCATCAAGGGATATGGCGATAGGGCCGTGAAGGGAGTTGAGGCAGAAGATCAGCCATGATCTCATTGAATGGAGGAGCAGGCTCGAAGGGACGAATGGCCTCCTCCAGCTCCTATTGCTTACGTTCTTATCTTCTTAGAAGGAGGTAATTCGCCCTCCTGCCTGTGCCGGCTCTTTGAAATTGCCCAATTAATCCCACTCCCCTGCACTTTCCCCATAGACCTGCACATTTTTCCCTTTCAAATAATTGTCCAATTCCATTTTGAAAACTGAGAATTTGGAAAAACAATGTTGTCAGAGGTGTTGGAGCCTCTGCCGTGTCGATGCACAGTGAGCGGCGACTGACGAACTTCCCCTGATTCAATGACACTGAAACTTGAACACTGAATTCTTACTCAGTTTCTTTTAAAAAAATATTTATTTGTGGAATTGATTTTAAATCGAATTTTTTAAAGAGTTTATTTCGATCAAACGAGTCCTTATTTTGCCGACTTGGTATGTACAATCCAATCGCATGAGCTCTATATTCTGTTACAGAGGCAGTTATACGAAGTGGAGAAAGTTTTGCTACAGCTGTACAAAGTCCTGGTTAGACCACCTCTGGAGGACTCTTTACAGTTCTGGGAACGGCATCTCAGAAAGGATAGACATTGGCCTCGGAAGCAGTGCAGCACAAATCCACCAGAATGTTTCCACGGTCCAATGGTTAGATTATGAGGCAAGATCACATAAACTAGGCTTGTATTCCTTGGAATCTAGAAGGTTAAGCGCTGATTTCATTCAGGTTTTTAGAATTATGAAAGGAATTAATAGGGTTAAAATAGAGAAACTTTTTTTCACCTGATCATTGTGGACAGGACCCTTACTTAGAAAAATGATCGATAACTTTCAATGATGTGGGAATATTTTTGTTTTCCTATTCTGCACATTCTGTCATCAATCTATCCGCTGAAAGGCATTGAAAGTGTCTGGTCGCACAGGTGTTGGAAAAACTCCATGTGTCTTTATACAAGTCGGTTGCTTTACACGTGGTGCGTTGTGCTCTCATCTTGAAATGCGAGTCTCTTCAATATCTAATACAAACTGAATTGCAAACTTGAAGGACAAGCACAGGAATGCAAGTCACTAGTGAACACAAAACACATGGTGCTCATTTTCAGATTCATAGCAGTTAGCTTTTATATAAAGTGAAATAAATGTGCATTGATAAGATTTGGAAATAGATGTTACTTATATTTGTGTCTTTTGTTGTTCCATTTATTAAACTTTCTGGCGTCTGACTCCCGTTGAGTCTCTTCTTCCTCCACTGAATGAGAAAGGAGGGGTTTGACGTTGACCAGACCCGTACTGCGCCTGATATGTGTGAGTTCATCCTTATATTTAATGTTTTCTCCCCTGTGATCGGCGTCAGCTTTAGCTCACTATATTACACTAATATGAAACTAGTAAGAGGGGTGACCCAAGCTGTTCAAAGCCTTCGGTTTTAAGGAGGGTGTGAAAGGAGGTGAGGGAAGGGTAAAGGTGGAGGGGTTTAGGCAGGGAGTTCCAGAGCATGACGCCTACACAAATATTGCATCATGTTCGCATGTGCCTGCTGTCAGACCGCAGTGTTTTACAACGTTTTACATTGAAAAAATACAGTTATTAGATGGAGCTAAATTATCACTAAAATGGCCCAGCGTGTTTTAAATTGTTTTCCTAATATCAGCTGTACAATAGCCATACATTCAATGTAGCCTCACACGGTGCGATGGCGTGTTCCAGTACTATATATATAGATACAGAATCAATTTCCATCAGTTTATTTGAAACCAATAACTTAATATATTTCTGACGGGTTGGATGGAGGAACATGATCCACCTACATGTTTTTATCATTTGATTTGAAATGAGTACTCATAAAAGTATTTGGGTGGGAATTTACTGGATAACAGCACAGCTAGCAATGCTTGAGGAATATTTTCCTGCAGTCAAAGCAAATAGTGACAACTTGGAACTGTGCGTCAAAGAATCATAAAGGGAAAAAAAACAGTTAAAATCTTCGTTCCTGGGTGGGTTCGAACCACCAACCTTTCGGTTAACAGCCGAACGCGCTAACCAATTGCGCCACAGTCACCGGATATGCCCATGAAAGATCCCCTAAACCAGGGTGTCGGCGAGATAAAGATTCAGATTGCTGCGACCGGAATAGCAATTGCCCACTGTCAGTTTTACATTTCCAAATTAAAGAATGGGACATTCATTGTAGACACACAGAGACTGCCTGGTGCCGCACAGTGCAGACACATCCATGTCACCGCGAACCAGCTCTCCTGCAACCGGTGCGTTCTCCCTTCCAACCTTTCGGTGCCTTGTTTGTTCCGAATGACTCTGATTGTCCCGAACCCAATGTTGCGTTTGATTTCCTGATCTGCAGTAACGAGAATCCTTTAAATCACTCAGAACAGTTAATGGCATCGATAACATCAGAGTAAATGTTCCAGTGTCTTAAACCAGGGACCGGTGTCTTGACCACCTCTGGTCAATCGGGCGGTTCGTCCTTCATTCTCCTCTGATTCCCTTTCCCAAATCAGGTCTGAAGATTCACAAAACGGTGGCATAGTGGTTAGCACTGTTGCTTCACAACGCCAGAAACCCGGGTTCGAATCCGGCCACGGGTGACTGTCCTGTGTGGAATTTGCACATGTCGCCCCGTGTCTGCGTGGGTTTCCTCCGGGTGCTCTGGTTTTCTCCCACAGTCCAAAGATGTGCAGGTTAGGTTGATTTGGCTATGATAAATTGATCCTTAGCGTTAGGGGGATTAAATACGTGAGGTTACGGGGATAGGGTGGGATATGTGTCGGTGCAGGCTCGATGGGCCGAAATGGCCTCTATCTGCACTGTGGGGATTCTGTGTGAAAACTGGCGAATTTATTTTATTTTTTGGATTTTCCTGCTCCTAACTGGCAATATTTTCCAAACTTCGTCGGTTTGCATCATGTCCAGGAATGAGGGAATTCAGTTATGTGGAGAGACTATCGAAGCTGGGAATGTTCTCATTAGAGCAAAGAAGGATTAAGTGGCGATTTAATGCAGGTGTTCCAAATTATGGGGGGGGGGGGGGTGGTAATAGAGCAGTGAGGGTGAAACTGTTTCCACTGACAAGAGGGTCGGTAACAAGAGGACACTGATTTAAGATAATTGGTTAAAAAAATGCCGCGGCGGGGGAGGTGGTGTGGGTAGATTTTTCTTTACTCAGCGAGTTGTCACGGTCTGGGTGAGAGAGCGTGCACTGCTTGAGGGCGGGGAAAGCAGATTCAATAATAACTTTAAAAAAGGAAGTTAACATGAAAAGCATTACAGGGCTATGGGGAAAGAGCAGGGGAGTGGGAATAATTGGATCGCTCTTTCAAAGAGTCGGCACAGGCACGGTGGGCCTAATGGCCTCCTACTGTGCTGTGTGATTCTATGATTCTGTGTCCGATCCTTGACAACAGCCTCTACCCGCGGTTTCCCACCTCTCCCATGTTCCTATCGTTGCCTCAATGGCAGCAACCGTGACGTCACACTCTGGAACGCTCACACCATCCAGGACACTGGAAGTGGAACTAGGCGAAGCCATTCTGGAGCTCGATGGGATTTTCGGCAATAATCGAGAAATGATGCAGAATTTAAACGAGGTCAATCACAGTCTAAAAGTTGTATATAGCAAGGATAAAATAAAAGGCAAATATGATAATGGATAGCAGGCAGGTGGGTGGAGTTAAGATACAGATCAGCCGTGATCTAATTAATTGGCGGAACAGGCTCGAGGGGCTGATTGGCCTCCTCCTATGTGTCTAACAACAACAACTAGTATTGATATAGCGCCTGTAACGTATTAAAATGTCCCAAAGCGCATCACATAAGGAGATATTAGGGCAGATGACAGAAAGCTTGTTTTAAGGAGCGTCTTAAAGAAGGAAAGAGAGCACAGAGAGAGGTGGAGAGGATTAGGGAGGGAATTCTGGAGCTTAGGGCCTTGGCAAAATGAAGGCAAAGCCACCAATGGTGGAGCGATTAAATTCGGGGATGCACAAGAGGCTAGAATTAGAGGAGCGCCTCAATCTCGGAGGGTTGTAGGGCTGGGCGAGATTATCAGAGATAGGGAGAGGCGAGCACATGGAAGGATTTGAAAACAAGGATGAACATTTTAATATCGAGGCGTTGCCTAACCGGGAGTCAATGTAGGACAGCGAGCATAGTCGTGAACGGGACTTGATGCGAGTTAGGGCGGAATTCAAATCCACGCGAACTTCACACAATTGATTCATAATCCATTGCTGAATAACTCGCCCCCCGCGTCCCAACCGAACACTTACACCAACTGCATGTGCCCAATATTACTGAAATATAAATGTTAAGTGTCAGTGCCACAAAAGCTTAAATAATCTTCCTCATGCACAAGCCTTCAAGCAAACCATGGATAAAGACCCACTCCACCTGGGTTGTGATTCGATTAACCAAGAGAGATGAACTTTGATTTGATTTGCTATTAAGATAAAGGTGGATTGAATATTTGTATGGCATTTAGGAAAATATTTGGACAAGGTGCGTGTGGAAACTAAGAAAATGTTGAGTGTCGGTCTTTGAAGATTTGTGATCATTTTATTCAACAACTGATAGTCAGAACTTTCATAACTTGGATTAGAAAAAAGTAGGATAATACCAAATAACCCACACAACAATACAGCAACAGATGTAGGGTTCAAGTAGCTTTGACTCACTTCCAGCACTCTCATCTCCGCCTCAGAAGGTCGTTGAGTGAAATTGGTCAACGCCAGCAGCGAACCGGCGGTAAATATTTGAACTGTTGAAGCCTGGAACCAGTTAAAATGTAGCACAAGTAGATGAAGTTTGCACGGGGGAATGCCTGTGCTGTATTACACAATATTACACAGTATTTGGAGCAGAGAAACAGGCCATTCAGCCCAACATGTCCAGCCCAACAGGACCGAGCCTCCTCCCACCCTCCTTCATCTAACTCCAGCAACATATACTTCTACTACTTTCTCCATCATGTGTTTATCTAGATTTCCCTTAAATGCTTCCATGTTGTTCACCGCAATTAATGCTTGTGGTAGCGAGTTCCACATTCTAAGCACTCTCTGGGTCAATACATTTCTCCTGAATTACCTATTGGATTTATTAGTGACTACCTGCTATTTATGGCCCCTAGTTCTGATTTCTCCCGCAAGTGAAAACATCTTCTCTACGTCTATCAAACGCTTTCATAATCTTAACGACTTCTATCTGGTGACCCCTCAGTCTTCTATTTCCTATAGAAAGGTACCCCAGCCGGTTCAATCTTCCCTGATAGGTATAACCTCTGAGTTCTGCTAGCATTCTAGTCAATCGTTTTTGTAACTTCTCCAGTGCCTCTATATCATTTTATAATACGGAGACCTGAACTGCTCACAGTGCCCCAAGTGTCGTATAACCAAGGTTACATAGATACATAGATACATAGAAGATAGGAGCAGGAGTAGGCCATCCGGCCCTTCGAGCCTGCTCCGCCATTTAATGAGATCATGGCTGATCCTTCAATTCAGTATCCCGTCCCCGCCTTCTCTCCGTATCCCTTAACCCCTTTTGCCTGTAGAAATATATCTAATTCCCTCTTAAATATATTTAATGAGCTGGCGTACACTGCCCTCTGTGGCAATGAGTTCCACAGGTTCACCACTCTCTGAGTGAAGAAATTCCCCCTCATTTCTGTCCTAAATGGTTTAGCCCTTATCCTTAAATTATGTCCTCTAGTTCTGTTCTCACCCGCCAAGGGAAACATTCCTTCTGCATCTAATCTGTCTAGACCTGTCAGAATTTTATACACTTCTATGAGGTCCCCTCTCAATCTTCTAAACTCCAGTGTGTACATCCCTAAACTACATAGTCTCTCCTCATAGGTCAATCCCGCCATTCCTGGTATCAGCCTGGTGAATCGCCGCTGCACCCCCTCCATGGCAAGAACATCTTTCCTCAGATGAGGCGACCAAAACTGTACACAGTACTCGAGGTGTGGTCTCACCAGTGCCCTGTACAGCTGCAGCAAGGTATCCCTGTTCCTGTATTCCAACCCTTTTGCTATGAAGGCCAGCATACCGTTTGCCTTCTTGACCGCCTGTTGCACCTGCATGCTCGCCTTCAGTGACTGGTGTACAAGAACACCCAGGTCTCTCTGTACTTCCCCCTCTCCCAATTTATTGCCATTTAAATAATAATTTGCCCTCCCGTTCCTGCACCCAAGGTGGATAACTTCGCACTTGTCCACATTATAGTGCATCTGCCATTTATCCGCCCAATCACCCAGTCTGTCCAAATCGCTCTGGAGCTTCCTGGTCTCCTCCTCTGAGCCCACCCCCCCTCCTAGTTTAGTGTCGTCTGCAAATTTGGAAATGCTGCATTCGACTCCCTGATCCAGGTCATTAATATAAATTGTGAACAGCTGGGGACCCAGGACAGATCCCTGTGGTACCCCACTTGTTACTGCCTGCCATTCAGAAAATGAGCCGTTTATTCCAACTCTCTGTTTTCTATCTGACAGCCAGTTCTCTATCCACGTCAATACTTTCCCCTTTATCCCATGAGCTTCAATTTTCCATGCTAATCTTTTATGTGGGACCTTATCGAAGGCCTTTTGGAAGTCCAGGTACACCACATCTACTGGCTCTCCCCCATCTATTTTACCAGTTACTCCCTCAAAAAATTCCAATAGATTAGTCAAGCACGATTTACCCTTTGTAAATCCATGTTGACTCTGTCCTATCCTGTCCCCATTTGCTAAGTGCTCGGCTATTTCATCCTTAATGATGGACTCCAGCATTTTGCCCACAACTGATGTAAGGCTTACAGGTCTGTAATTACCTGCTTTTTCCCTACCCCCCTTTTTGAATAGTGGGGTAACGTTAGCTACCCTCCAATCCATGGGCACTGTTCCCGAGTCTAATGAATTCTGAAAAATCATGCTTAGTGCATCCGCTATCTCTAGGGCCACCTCCTTCAGTACCCTAGGATGCATGTTATCAGGCCCTGGGGATTTGTCCGCCTTCAATCCCTTTAGCTTCCTTAACACCATATCCTTAGAGATATTGATTTGCGTCAGTTCCTCCTTTGCCAATGTCCCTATTTTTCCCGATATCCCAGGGAGGTTTTTTGTGTCTTCCTTCGTAAAGACTGACCCAAAGTATGCATTTAGTTGGTCTGCCATTTCCTTATTTCCCATTATATATTCCCCCGTATCTGACTGCAATGGACCAACTTTGGTTTTCACCAGTCTTTTCCTCTTGATATACTTATAAAAGCTTTTGGAGTTAGTTTTTATATTTTCCGCCAGCTTGCTTTCGTAAGCTATTTTGCCCTTCTTGATTAAGCCCTTTGCCCTCCTTTGCTCTATCTTAAACTGTTCCCAATCTTCCGCTCTGGCGCGTTTTTTGGCTATTTTATACGCCCTATCTTTGGATTTTATGCTGTCTCTAATTTCCCCTGTTATCCACGGTTGAGTCACCTTTTTAGATTTCCTTTTATGCCAGATTGGTATAAACAATTTTTGCAATTTTGTCATTCTATCTTTAAATGCTTGCCATTGTTTATCTACCTCCAGTCCTCCCAGGAACGTTGTCCAATCAGACCTACTCAGTTCCCGTCTAATGGCATCATAATTCCCCTTGTTTAAATTCAGGACCTGAGTCTCTGAGTCAATTTCTTCGCTCTCCATTTCGAGTGAGAAATCGATCATGTTATGATCGCTCTGACCCAAGGGTCCCCGTACAACAAGATTACTAATTAGTCCCTTCTCATTGCACAGTACCCAGTCCAATATAGCCTGTTCCCGAGTTGGTTCCTCGACATATTGATCCAGATAACCATCCCTTAAACACTCAAGGAATTCCTCCTCCTCATTATTTTTACTGATTAGGCTAGTCCAATCTATATGTAAGTTAAAGTCACCTATGATGACAGCTGTGCTCTTATTGCACGCTTCTCTAATTTCCCTCGTGATGCCCTCCCCAACCTCTATTTTACTATTTGGAGGCCTATATACCACTCCTATTAATGTTTTTCGCCCCTCGCTATTTCTTAGCTCCACCCATATAGATTCTGTATTAACTGAGTTAATATCCTTCCTTTCAATTGCATTTATCCCCTCTTTTACCAGCAATGCTACCCCTCCTCCCTTTCTTTTTTGTCGATCCTTCCTAAATACTGAATACCCCTGTATGTTAAGCTCCCAGCCCTGCTCACCCTGCAACCATGTTTCCGTAATCCCAATTAGATCATAATTATTAACCTCTATTTCCACAGCTAATTCATCTACCTTGTTCCTGATGCTTCTCGCATTAAGGTATAAAACCCTCAGGCTTTTTTTATGCTCACATTTTTAATGAATTAGTTTGGCCCTTTGTTTTTTGTTCCTCTCCTTTTTACCATTTATTTCTGTCTGCCTTTCACTTTCCTCTATTTCACTACATGGGTTTCTAGCCCCCTGCCATACTAGTTTAAATGCTCCCGAACTGCTTTATCAAAATTTACCCCGAGAACATCAGTTCCATCTTTGCACAGGTGTAGACCGTCCCTTTTGTATAGGTCACACCTACCACAAAACTGGTCCCAATGCCTCAAAAATTTAAAACCCTCCCTCTTACACCACTGCTCAAGCCACGTATTTAGCCTAACTATCCTGTTCTCTGTACTCTTACTAGCACGTGGCACTGGTAGTAATCCAGAGATTACTACCTTCGAGGTCCTACTTTTTAGCTTGGCTCCTAACTCCCTAAATTCTACTTGTAGGACCTCTTCCCTTTTTTTAGCTACGTCGTTGGTACCAACATGTATCACGACAACTGGCTGTTCCCCCTCCCCCTCCAGAATGTTCTGCACCCGCGCCGAGACATCCTTGACCCTTGCACCAGGGAGGCAAATTACCATCCTGGAGTCTCGGTCGCGACCACAGAAACTCCTATCTATTCCCCTTACAATCGAATCCCCTATTACTATAGCCCTGCCACTCTTTTTCCCTCCCTTCTTTACAACAGAGCCAGTCATGGTGCCATGAGCCTGGCTGCTGGTGCCTTCCCCCGATGAGTCATCCCCCCCGACAACAGCACCTAAGGCGGTGAACCTGTTGCTGAGGGAGACAACCCCAGGGGATTCCTGCACTACCTTCCTGCCCTTGCTCTGCCTTTTGGTCACCCATGTACTATCTACTCTGGCCTTAACCTGCGGTGTGACCAACTCACTAAATGTGCTATTCACAACCCTCTCAGAATCGTGGATGCTCCAAAGTGAGTCCATCCGCAGCTCAAGGGCCGTCATGCGGTCCCACATGAGCTGCAGCTGGACACACTTCCCGCACACATGGTTGTCAGGGACACAGGAAGCGTCCATGATTTCCCACATGTTACAGGAGGAGCATGACACAGGTCCGAGCTCTACTGCCATGACTTAACCCTTATATTACTTATTAATTTTCTAGTTTTAGTTTATTTATTGACTTTTGTTTTCCCGAAGCTTACTTAGACCAATGTATACTGTACTCCTCTTATTCCTTTTTAAACTAACCAAATCGCACTAGTTTTAGTTGTACTTTCTAGGAAGGTTTGAGGAAAGTACTTACCAGTTAGTCTTACCTCCCTGGTCTTTCGCTGACTTCCCGGTCTTGTGTCCCCTTGGTCCTACGCCGACTTCCCGCTCCTCCCGGTTCCTGCTCTGCTGAAAAGAAACTGAGACCAAAAAATTTGTGACCTCTGTTTTTAGACTGCTAAAAGACTACTAGGTTAGAGGAGGAGGGCGGGTGGGGGTTCCTACTCTGTAGGAACTCGGGTTTAAGCCACCACCCTCCTTAAATGCCGCTCCAACCAGGTCCGCTCCTCCTTCCCCGCTGCCGACCGCTCTGTGGGAGAAAAAGAAAGAAAGGCTCCTCCTCCGCCGCTGTCGACGCTGGTTCTATTCGATTTTAAAATAACTTCTCTGTTTTTCCAGTTATATCTGTGCAGCAAACTTACCATTGCCCACAAATGCCTATATGTTGGATCAGTACCCCAGTGGGAAAGAGGATTGTGATTTCCAGTTGTTACTCGCCATCCTATTTGTCAGTAATTTTCCCGTTAGCTGAAAATAAGACGAGAAAAAACGAGCAGATCCAACGAACCGGTCTGTAACAATATGCAGCATCTACACAGTTGTCTCTTGCACTTACAGTGAAGCAGAAGCCCGTTTTAACTCTTAATCCGCCAACATTAAGAATAACGTGTCTGAGAAAGCATCGATTTCAGTGTGGTGACATTAGGGCAGAGCAATGTTCAATTGATTTGATGGCCGAGCGGCCAGCGGGCGGATTTGCAATTCGTATGCGGCTGCACTGTGAATTTTCCAGATTAATCGGGATAAAGCTTGAATTGAATCTATTGACATCCGTCTTGGTTATATTCAGGACGGAGATCCATAGATTTTTGGATATTAGAGAATCAAGGGATATGGGGATAGAGCTGGAAAGTGGAGTTGAGGTTTAAGATCAGCCATGATCTTAATGAATAGTTGAGCATGCTCGAGGGGCCGTATGGCCAACTCCTGCTCCGAAATCTTACGTTGCTATGAAAATCACTGTGGCTCATTTCCATGCAATCACAACAGAGAAGAAAACTTGCCCTTTCACCTCCAGCTTCCCATTCCCATCGTCCAGGACCCCAAATCCCCTTTCCAGGTGAAACTGCAATTTACGTGTAATTCTTCCAACTCAGGATAGTGTATCAGCTGTTCCCAATGCGGTCTCCTCTACACTGGGGAGACCAAACGTAGATTGGGTGATTGCTTGTCTGAACACCTCCATTCAGCCCGCAAGCTTGACTCTGAGCTTCCGGTCGCTTGCCACTTTAAATCTCCGTCCCACTCCCACTCTGCTCTCTCTGTCATCAGCTTCCTCCACTGTTCCAATGTATTTCAAACGGAAGCTCGAGAAGCAGCCCTTCATCTGTCGATTAGGCACTTTACAGCCTTCCAGACACAACATTGAGTTCAACAACTTCAGATCGTCATCACGGCTCCCATTGTCCTGGACAGCACGTGCTACTAATGGTTCTGTTATTGCCATTTTTATCTCCTCTGGACTTGTCTTTTGTTTCTTTACTCGTCCCATTCATTTCTTACTTGTCCTGTTGCTACCCTCTTTTGCCTTGCATCATCATCCATTTTATCATTTAATACATCCTGCCCTCCATCCTATTACAACACCGTTTATTCTTTCCTCCTCTCCGCCCACATTTTCTCCGGCTCTGTACTTTCTTATAAACTATTAAATTTCTAAATTCTTCCAGTTGTGAAACATGTCACCGACCTGAAACATTAACTCTGTTTCACTCTCCACAGATGCTGCCTGACTTGTTGCGTGTTTCCAGCACTATTTGTTTTGAGTTCAGATTTCCAGCATTTTGCTCCGGATGAACAAACAAGGCCGAGTTTAATCTCCGGTCAAACTGGGCGGCAGTGACCGCTGCCTCCTTCTTTAAAAGCTCGTCTTTCACTTCTCTAAACAGGGAACGTTAAGTGAGAGTAAACTGATCCACGGTGACACAAAATCAAAATACTGCTGGTGCTGGAAATCTGTGATTCTGGCCAGTTTTGTTCGTACAGGGGCTTGACTAGAACGTCACACTTTTAAGACTGAGCTGGCCGAGTATGACGCAATCGCTTCTCCAAGATTCTTATTGCAGGGAGACGGCTGTTGGCTTCGACCTGGTGCCTCAGTTTATTTCACAAGACATGTACCGGGCTCGGTTGAATTCCAAGGTTTTTCAGGAAATCGAAAAGCCCTGAAGGTGCAGTGCATTCCGCTCAATCATCAATAACACAATCAGATCTTCCGCTTGTTAGCAGCACCTCCTTCCAAACATTTTACTCAGTATTTGGGAATTATTTTTGGCAGTTCGATTGAAAATGCGATAAGTCGAGGCATTTTTTTTTCCAACAGGGGTGCTGAAATCGCCGGAATGACACGAGACAGGAGTCGTATTTGAATAATTTAAAGGAGAATTCTAAAAATCACCGATTGCTAATTGGATTAGGCACTTTACAACCTTCCGGACACAACACCGAGTTCAACAATTTCAGATCAGAATCTCTGCTCCCATTGTTCGGACAGCAGCTGTTGGTAATGATTCTGCTGTTGTCATTTACAGCCTCTCAGACACATCGCTTTTTCTCCCAGTATCACCCCCGTTTGCCTTGCACCATCATCTCCTTTGCCATTTAATCATTCCTGCCTTCCTCCCTATCACTGACCCTCCGTTTTGTTCTTTCCTCCCCCTCTCCCACCACTTTCCCTGCTTCTTGCTTTTACATCTCGAACTTTTCCCAGCTCTGATGGAAGTTCATCGACCTGAAACGTTAAATCTGTTTCTTTCTTCACAGATGCTGAGCATTTCCAACATTTTCTGTTCTTATTTCAGATTTCCGGCATTCGCATTATTTTTCGTTTGTCCGGCAAAAAGCCGAGACATTTGTTGTTTTCAACACGGCGACAGAAATGGCCGGGATGACACGTGACAGGAGTCGTTTCTGAATCATTTAAAGGTGGATTCTAAAAATCACCGAGTGTTAAGTTAAAATCACGGTTACAGTTTGTTTCCGTGTAAAAGGAGCGGATTGAAAATAACAATAAACCGCCAGGCAGCGCCCGCGGTGAGACAGACTCGATCTCCTGATGAAGTTGGTGCTGTGAAGTAACCGCTGAGCGAAAGCTGACCACGAGCAAAGGGGAGAAAACACTAAATATAAAGGATGAGCTCACAAATATCAGGCGCAGTGCGGGTCTGGTCAACGTCAAACCCCTCCTTTCTCATTCAATAGAGGAAGAAGAGACTCAACGGGAGTCAGACGGCAGAAAGATTCATAAATAGAACAAAGAAAAGACATTCACTGTGAAATTCTTTCTCTCGGGCGAGTGGGTCAATAACCTGAGGTCGCAGGTTTAAAATCATTGGCAAATGATCTAGAGGGGGAATGGAGCGATTTTTTTCACTCAGAGAGTTGTCGGGATCTGGAGCTCTCTATCTGAAGAGGTGCTGAAAGTTGATTCTATAAATAATTTTGAAGGGAGTTTCACAGGTACTTGAGGATGGGGAACTTACAGGGTTAGGGACAAAAAGCGGGGGTGTGGGACTGAGCACGGCTGCTCTTTCTAACCCAGCACAGGCACGACGGGCCGAATGTCCTCCTCCTGTGCTGTGAGTTCCTATGATTCTATATATACACACCCACAGTTTATATTTTCACACGGCCTTGTTTGTAGTTCTAATTACTGTCTACACGCCATAAGTTTAATTGTTTTTCGGAAACTACTCGAACTGTTGTGTATTTGAGCAGTTTCCTAGTTTAGCTCGGCGCGATGTGAGCACCTCGTGGCGCAACGGCAGCGCGTCTGACTCCTTATCAGAAGACTGCGTGTTTAAATCACGTCGGGGTCTGAACTCTTTTAGCGTTGATTGAAGTCTGGATCATTCCGGTAGAACATTTTCTTTGCTTTTCCACAATAAACAGAACCTTGCTATGAAGTCTGTCTCACTAGTTCCCCTGTGTCAGGTAGAGAAGCGCCAGATACCCTCATTTATTTAATGTAACAAACAGACACAAAACACGTGTTCAGTAAAGTGTTCCACACAGCTTGATAAACCCTGGCCCCTCCCCACTCCAGTGGATCTCCTAATGCGCTTCATAGAATGAGGCTATTAAGCCCATCCTGCCTGTGCCGGCTCTTTGAATGAACCGTCCAATTTAGTTCCACACCCCAGCGTTTATCCCCATAACCCTGCTAATGATTTCTCTTCAAATAGATGTCCAATTGCCTCTTGAATGTTTCTATGGAATCTGATTCCACCATCCTTTCAGGTAATGCGTTCCAGATCTTAACAACCCTCGGTGTGAAAAGAAAACCTCCTAATCTACCCTCCAGTCCTTTTGCCAATTATTTTAAATCTGTGAACTTTGGTTGCCGATCCACTCGGCCTACTTGCTAAATCAAAACCCCTCCTAATTTTGAACACCTCTAGTAGGTAATTCCCGTATTCTTCTCTGAGGAGAACAATACCAGGGTAAGTTTTCCAATAGGAACAAATCCACTACGAAGCAGCTGCAACTAATTCCACAAAATACAATTGCACGGTGAAGAGAAAACATCTGCATGTCAGAAGTGGGATTCTGAGACTGCGGCCTGAACGCAGGAGCTTCGACCGCTCGCCCATCCTGACTCAAGGAGAGCCTCGTCAATATGCCTGAATTTCCCCACAGAGGCCCAAAGAATGTGCCACTCATTCTGGTCCTCCGTAACTACTGGAATTTTCAATGGCCCTGAATGACGTCACTTCTGTCCCACACTAAAAACTCTTAATCCTTCTACTCCGTTGCATTTTTACAGCCTATTTCACTGATAGAAACCACAAAAGTCACACAGGAAATTGATTTTTAAGTGATTACCGTTCTGATGGAGCTCACGAATTGTCCTCCCCTAATCGACTGAATCAGATTATTCTCGCTGGCTTCCTTTTAACAGAATCATAGAATTATAGAATGATATAGCACAGTTGGAGGTCATTCGGCCCATCGTGCCTGTGCCGGCTCGTTGGTAGTGCTGTCCAATTAATCTCAGTCCCCTTCTATTTCCCCATAGCCCACTAAAATTTATCTTCAATTATTTATTCAGTTCTCCTTTGAAAGTTACTATTGGTTCTGCTTTCACCGCCCTTTCAGACAGTGCATTCCAGACCACAACAAATGGCTTGTATCAAAAAAGTCACCTCTGATTCTTCCTCGACGTGGACCGGCTGCTCTCGGTCCCCAGGACGTGGCCATTCTAATTCTGTGACTGTAGCCAGTTTTGTTCGGACAGAGTTTTGACTGGAACGTCACACCTGCCTCGCAAAGGACAATGAAGCAGGGGAGATTATAACCTCAGAGAGTCTGAGGCCCGTCAGAAATGTTTGTGTTTTTGAATCCTTAACTCTTGCTGTTCCTTTTAAAGCTTTAACCGTTTATTATACAACACTTGAAGTGGAAAACTACAGGGCTATGGGGAAAGAGCTGGGGATTGGGATTAAATGGATAGCTCTCACAGTGAGGGCACAGGCACAGTGGGCTGAATGACCTCCTTCTGTGCGTTATCATTCTATAATTCTCTGATTCTGCGGCACCTACAATACAGTGAAGCGGAGGCCAGTTTTCAATCTTAAACCGGGAACTATAATATTAAGCGAAAGGTGCTGCGTATTCAGCGAAGTGACACTGCCGCAGGAATTCAGAACTGGGGGTCGCCGTGAAAGCAACGTGAAAGGTTGAAAAAATATTCACGCAGCGGGGAGCTCGAACCAATGACTCCTGAAATTAAGAGTCTGATGCGCTTCCGACTGAACCAGCCGGGCCTGGTGAAACTTTCCGTCTTTGTCGCTTATTACAGCGCGGCAGCAGTTGGCTCCGCCACACGGGTTCAACTTGTTCTACAAACCACGGACCAAGTCCTCCAGAATTCCAAGGTGTAGAAGGAAGTCAACCATCAAATTATTCATTGGTCACTGGGGGTCAGGCAATGTTCTGATGGCCTTTGTCCTTGTCAATATCTCTTGTTTATTTACCGGTATTTTCCGATACTCTCTGTATCTCAGGCTGTGTCTATCTGTGCGTGTCCTCCTGCAGGTTGATTTTGAACAAATACCTGTGTTTGTGTCTGTTGCATTAAATAAACGGGGGCATCAGCCGCTTGTCTCCATGGCACTGGGGAACTAGTGAGACAGACATTAGAGTAAGGTTCTGGTTATGTGGAAAAGCAAAGAATGCTAGAGTAGTGTCACCACCAGTAATGTTAGAGTAGAGACTCCACGAGTAATGTTCAAGTAGAGACACCACCAGTAATGTTAGAGAAGAGTCACAACCATTAATGTTAGATTAGGGTCACCACCAGTAATGTTAAAGTAGAGACACCACCAGTAATGTTAGAGTAGAGTCACCACCAGTAATGTTAAAGTAGAGTCACCACCAGTAATGTTAGATTAGGGTTACCACCAGTAATGTTAGAGTAGAGACAACACCAGTAATGTTAAAGTACAGTCACCACCAGTAATGTTAGATTAGGGTCACCACCAGTAATGTTAAAGTAGAGACACCACCAGTAATGTTAGAGTAGGGTCAACACCAGTAATGTTAGTTTAGGGTCAGCGCCAGTAACGTTAGAGTAGAGTCATCAAAATTAATGTTAGAGTAGGGTCACCACGAGTAATGTTAGATTAGAATCACCACCAGTAATGTTAGAGTAGAGTCACCAACAGTAATTATAGCGTGCATCCCCACCAGTAATGTTAGAGTAGAATCACCACCAGTAATGTTAGAGTAGAATCACCTCCAGTAATGTTAGAGTAGAATCACCACCAGTAATGTTAGAGTAGAATCACCACCAGTAATGTTAGATTAGGGTCACCGGCAGTAAAATTATAGTAGAGTCACCATCAGTAATGTTAGAGTAGGGTCACCAACATTAATGCAGATTCGGGTCACCACCAGTTACGTTAGAGTAGGGTCACCAACGGTAATGTTAGAGTATGGTCACCAACAGTAATGTTAGAATAGGCTTCAGCAACAGGAATGAGAGAGTTAGGTCACCAACAGCAATGTTAGTGTAGGGTCACCACCATTAATGTTAGATCAGGGTCACCACTAATAATAAAAGCGTAGGTTCAACACCAGTAATGGTTGAGTAGAATCATCACCAGTAATGTTACTGCAGGTTGAACACTAGTAATGTTAATGTTCATCACCGCCATTAATGTTAGAGTAGAGTCACCACCAGTAATGTTAGAGTAGAGTCGCCAACAGTAATGTTAGATTAGGGTCACCGGCAGTAAAGTTATAGTAGAGTCACCATCAGTAATGTTACAGTAGGGTCACCAACATTAATGCAGATTCGGGTCACCACCAGTTACGTTAGAGTAGGGTCACCAACGGTAATGTTAGAGTATGGTCACCAACAGTAATGTTAGAATAGGCTTCAGCACCAGGAATGAGAGAGTTAGGTCACCAACAGCAATGTTAGTGTAGGGTCACCACCATTAATGTTAGATCAGGGTCACCACCAATAATAAAAGCGTAGGTTCAACACCAGTAATGGTTGAGTAGAATCACCACCAGTAATGTTACTGCAGGTTGAACACTAGTAATGTTAATGTTCATCACCACCATTAATGTTAGAGTAGAGTCACCACCAGTAATGTTAGAGTAGAGTCGCCAACAGTAATGTTAGATTAGAATCACCACCAGTAATGTTAGCGTAGAGTCACCACCAGTAATGTTAGAGTAGAATCACCTCCAGTAATGTTAGAGTAGAATCACCTCTAATAATGTTAGATTAGAATCACCTCCAGTAATGTTAGAGTAGAGTCACCACCAGTAATGTTGCATTAGAATCACCACCAGTAATGTTAGTGTAGAATCACCACCAGTAATGTTAGATTAGAATCATCACCAGTAATGTTAGAGTAGATACACCAACAGTAATGTTAGATTAGTATCACCACCAGTAATGTTAGTGTCGAATCAACACCAGTAATGTTAGAGTAGAATCACCACCAGTAATGGTAGAGCAGAGCCACAACCAGTAATGTTAGAGTAGAATCACCACCATTAATGTTATAGTAGAATCACCACCAGTAAGGTTAGATTAGAATCACCACCAGTAATGTTAGATTAGAATCACCACCAGTAATGTTAGATTAGGATCACCACCAGTAATGTTAGATTAGCATCACCACCAGTAATGTTAGATTAGAATCACTACCAGTAATGTTAGATTAGAATCACCACCAGTAATGTTAGATTAGAATAACCATCATTAATGTTAGAGTAGAATCACCACCAGTAATGTTAGAGTAGAATGACTACCAGTAATGTTAGAGTAGAATCACCATCAGCAATGTTAGAGTAGAATTACCACCAGTAATGTTCGAGTAGAATCAACACGAGTAATGTTAGAGTAGTATCATCACCAGTAATGTTAGATTAGAATCACCGCCAGTAATGTTAGAGTAGCATCACCACGAGTAATGTTAGAGTAGTACAACCACCAGTAATGTTAGATTGGAATCACCAGCAATAATGTTAGAGAAGAATCACCATCAGTAATGTTAGATTGGAATCACCACCAGTAATGTTAGCGTAGAGTCACCACCAGTAATGTTAGAGTAGAATCACCTCCAGTAATGTTAGAGTAGAATCACCTCTAATAATGTTAGGTTAGAATCACCTCCAGTAATGTTAGAGTAGAGTCACCACCAGTAATGTTACATTAGAATCACCACCAGTAATGTTAGTGTAGAATCACCACCAGTAATGTTAGATTAGAATCATCACCAGTAATGTTAGAGTAGATACACCACCAGTAATTTTAGATTAGTATCACCACCAGTAATGTTAGTGTCGAATCAACACCAGTAATGTTAGATTAGAATCACCACCAGTAATGTTATAGTAGAATCACCACCATTAATGTTATAGTAGAATCACCACCAGTAAGGTTAGATTAGAATCACCACCAGTAATGTTAGATTAGAAACACCACCAGTAATGTTAGATTAGCATCACCACCAGTAATGTTAGATTAGAATAACCACCATTAATGTTAGAGTAGAATCACCACCAGTAAT
This sequence comes from Squalus acanthias, assembly GCA_030390025.1. Taxonomy (NCBI): domain Eukaryota; kingdom Metazoa; phylum Chordata; class Chondrichthyes; order Squaliformes; family Squalidae; genus Squalus; species Squalus acanthias. Next base: position 718,556 of record JASTWF010000200.1, on the reverse strand, counting down.
GTTAGAGTAGAATCACCACCAGTAATGTTAGATTAGAATAACCACCATTAATGTTAGAGTAGAATCACCACCAGTAATGTTAGAGTAGAATGACTACCAGTAATGTTAGATTACAATAACCACCAGTAATGTTAGATTAGAATCACCACAAGTAATGTTAGATTAGAATCTCCACCAGTAATGTAAGATTAGAATCACCACCAGTAATGTTAGATTAGAATCACCACCAGTAATGTTAGATTAGAATCACCACCAGTAATGTTAGAGTAGAATCACCATCAGCAATGTTAGAGTAGAATTACCACCAGTAATGTTCGAGTAGAATCAACACGAGTAATGTTAGAGTAGTATCATCACCAGTAATGTTAGATTAGAATCACCGCCAGTAATGTTAGAGTAGCATCACCACGAGTAATGTTAGAGTAGTACAACCACCAGTATTGTTAGGTTAGAATCACCACCAGTAATGTTAGAGTAGAATCACCACCAGTAATGTTAGAGCAGTATCACCACCAGTATTGTAGGATTAGAATCACCGCCAGTAATGTTAGAGTAGAATCACCAGCAGTAATGTTAGAGTAGAGTCACCACCAGTAATTTTTGTGTACAATTACCACCAGTAATGTTACAGTAGAATCACCACCAGTAATGTTAGATTGGAATCACCAGCAATAATGTTAGAGAAGATTCACCATCAGTAATGTTAGATTGGAATCACCACCAGTAATGTTAGATTAGACTCACCACCAGTAATGTTACAGCAGAATCACCACCAAAATTGTTAGATTGGAATCACCACCAGTAATGTTAGAGTAGAATCACCAACAGTAATGTTAGTGTAGAATTATTCACCAGTAATGTGAGAGTAGAATCACAAACAGTAATGTTAGAGTAGAATCACCACCAGTAATGTTAGAGAAGAGTCACGACCAGTAATGTTAGAGTAGGGTCACCACCGGTAATGTTAGAGTAGAATCGTCACCAGTAATGTTAGATTAGAATCACCACCAGTAATTTCAGAGTAGAATCACCACCAGCAATTTTAGAATAGGGTCGCAACCATTTATGTGAGATTAGAGTCACCACCAGTAATAATAGATTAGGGTCACCACCAGCAATTTTAAAATAGGGTAACCACCACTAATCTGAGATTAGAGTCACCGCCAGTAAGGTTAGATTAGAATCACCAGCAGTAATGTTAGATTAGAATCACCACCAGCAAGGTTAGATTACAATCACCACCAGTAAAGTTAGATTAGAATCACCACCAGTAATGTTAGAGTGGAGTCACCACCCGTAATGTTAGAGTAGAATCACCACCAGTAATTTTACAGTAGAGTCACGACCAGTAATTTTACAGTAGAATCACCACCAGTAATTTTAGAGTAGAATCACCATCAGTAAAGTTCGAGTAGAATCACCACCAGTAATGTTAGAGTAGAATCAGCACCAGTAATATTAGAGTAGAGTCACCACATGTAATGTTAGAGTTGAATCACCAACAGTAATGTTAGCGTAGAATCAACAACAGTAATGTTAGAGTAAAATCACCACCAGTAATGTTAGAGTAGAATCACCACCAGTAATGTTAGAGTAGAATCACCATCAGAAATGTTAGAGTAGTATCACCATCAGTAATGTTACAATAGATTCACCATCTGTAATGTTACAGTAGAATCACCACCAGTAATTTTAGAGAAGTATCACCACCAGTAATGTTAGAGTAGAATCACCTCCAGTAATTTTAGAGTAGGATCACCATCAGTAATGTTAGAGTAGAATCACCACCAGTAATTTTAGAGTAGAATCACCATCAGTAATGTTACAGTAGAATCACCACCAGTAATGTTAGAGTAGAGTCACCACCAATAATGTTAGAGTAGAATCACCACCAGTAATGTTAGAGAGCAGTATCATCACCAGTAATGTTAGATTAGAATCACCGCCAGTAATGTTAGAGTAGCATCACCACGAGTAATGTTAGAGTAGTACAACCACCAGTATTGTTAGGTTAGAATCACCACCAGTAATGTTAGAGTAGAATCACCACCAGTAATGTTAGAGCAGTATCACCACCAGTATTGTAGGATTAGAATCACCGCCAGTAATGTTAGAGTAGAATCACCACCAGTAATGTTAGATTGGAATCACCAGCAATAATGTTAGAGAAGAAGCACCATCAGTAATGTTAGATTGGAATCACCACCAGTAATGTTAGAATAGAATCACCACCAGTAATGTTAGACTAGAATCACCTCCAGTAATGTTAGTGCAGAGTCACTACCAGTAATGTTAGAGTAGAATCACCACCAGTAATGTTAGATTGGAATAACCAGCAATCATGTTAGAGAAGAATCACCATCAGTCATGTTAGATTGGAATCACCACCAGTCATGTTACATTAGAATCACCACCAGTAATGTTACAGCAGAATCACCACCAAAATTGTTAGATTGGAATCACCACCAGTAATGTTAGAGTAGAATCACCAACAGTAATGTTAGTGTAGAATTATTCACCAGTAATGTGAGAGTAGAATCACAAACAGTAATGTTAGAGTAGAATCACCACCAGTAATGTTAGAGAAGAGTCACGACCAGTAATGTTAGAGTAGGGTCACCACCGGTAATGTTAGAGTAGAATCGTCACCAGTAATGTTAGATTAGAATCACCACCAGTAATTTTAGAGTAGAATCACCACCAGCAATTTTAGAATAGGGTCGCAACCATTTACGTGAGATTAGAGTCACCACCAGTAATAATAGATTAGGGTCACCACCAGCAATTTTAAAATAGGGTAACCACCACTAATATGAGATTAGTGTCACCGCCAGTAAGGTTAGATTAGAATCACCAGCAGTAATGTTAGATTAGAATCACCACCAGTAATGTTAGAGTAGAGTCACCACCCGTAATGTTAGAGTAGAATCACCACCAGTAATTTTACAGTAGAGTCACGGCCAGTAATTTTACAGTAGAATCACCACCAGTAATTTTAGAGTAGAATCACCATCAGTAAAGTTCGAGTAGAATCACCACCAGTAATGTTAGAGTAGAATCAGCACCAGTAATATTAGAGTAGAGTCACCACATGTAATGTTAGAGTTGAATCACCAACAGTAATGTTAGCGTAGAATCAACATCAGTAATGTTAGAGTAGAATCACCATCAGTAATGTTAGAGTAGAGTCACCAACTGTAATGTTATAGTAGAATTACCACCAGCAATGTTAGAGTAAAATCACCACCAGTAATGTTAGCGTAGAGTCACCACCAGTAATGTTAGAGTAGAATCACCTCCAGTAATGTTAGAGTAGAATCACCTCTAATAATGTTCGATTAGAATCACCTCCAGTAATGTTAGAGTAGAGTCACCACCAGTAATGTTACATTAGAATCACCACCAGTAATGTTAGTGTAGAATCACCACCAGTAATGTTAGATTAGAATCATCACCAGTAATGTTAGAGTAGATACACCACCAGTAATGTTAGATTAGTATCACCACCAGTAATGTTAGTGTCGAATCAACACCAGTAATGTTAGATTAGAATCACCACCAGTAATGGTAGAGCAGAGCCACAACCAGTAATGTTAGAGTAGAATCACCACCATTAATGTTATAGTAGAATCACCACCAGTAAGGTTAGATTAGAATCACCACCAGTAATGTTAGATTAGAATCACCACCAGTAAGGTTAGATTAGAATCACCACCAGTAATGTTAGATTAGAATCACCACCAGTAATGTTAGATTAGGATCACCACCAGTAATGTTAGATTAGCATCACCACCAGTAATGTTAGATTAGAATCACCACCAGTAATGTTAGATTAGAATCACCACCAGTAATGTTAGATTAGAATAACCATCATTAATGTTAGAGTAGAATCACCACCAGTAATGTTAGAGTAGAATGACTACCAGTAATGTTAGAGTAGAATCACCATCGGCAATGTTAGAGTAGAATTACCACCAGTAATGTTCGAGTAGAATCAACACGAGTAATGTTAGAGTAGTATCATCACCAGTAATGTTAGATTAGAATCACCGCCAGTAATGTTAGAGTAGCATCACTACGAGTAATGTTAGAGTAGTACAACCACCAGTATTGTTAGGTTAGAATCACCACCAGTAATGTGAGAGTAGAATCACCACCAGTAATGTTAGAGCAGTATCACCACCAGTATTGTAGGATTAGAATCACCGCCAGTAATGTTAGAGTAGAATCACCACCAGTAATGTTACAGTAGAATCACCACCAGTAATGTTAGGTTGGAATCACCAGCAATAATGTTAGAGAAGAATCACCATCAGTAATGTTAGATTGGAATCACCACCAGTAATGTTAGCGTAGAGTCACCACCAGCAATGTGAGAGTAGAATCACCTCCAGTAATGTTAGAGTAGAGTCACCACCAGTAATGTTACATTAGAATCACCACCAGTAATGTTAGTGTAGAATCACTACCAGGAATGTTAGATTAGAATCATCACCAGTAATGTTAGAGTAGATACACCACCAGTAATGTTAGATTAGTATCACCACCAGTAATGTTAGTGTCGAATCAACACCAGTAATGTTAGATTAGAATCACCACCAGTAATGTTATAGTAGAATCACCACCATTAATGTTATAGTAGAATCACCACCAGTAAGGTTAGATTAGAATCACCACCAGTAATGTTGGATTAGAATCACCACCAGTAATGTTAGATTAGCATCACCACCAGTAATGTTAGATTAGAATCACCACAAGTAATGTTAGATTAGAATCACCACCAGTAATGTTAGATTAGAATCACCACCAGTAATGTTAGATTAGAATAACCACCATTAATGTTAGAGTAGAATCACCACCAGTAATGTTAGAGTAGAATGACTACCAGTAATGTTAGATTACAATAACCACCAGTAATGTTAGATTAGAATCACCACAAGTAATGTTAGATTAGAATCTCCACCAGTAATGTTAGATCAGAATCACCACCAGTAATGTTAGATTAGAATCACCACCAGTAATGTTAGATTAGAATCACCATCAGCAATGTTAGAGTAGAATTACCACCAGTAATGTTCGACTAGAATCAACACGAGTAATGTTAGAGTAGTATCATCACCAGTAATGTTAGATTAGAATCACCGCCAGTAATGTTAGAGCAGCATCACCACGAGTAATGTTAGAGTAGTACAACCACCAGTATTGTTAGGTTAGAATCACCACCAGTAATGTTAGAGTAGAATCACCACCAGTAATGTTAGAGCAGTATCACCACCAGTATTGTAGGATTAGAATCACCGCCAGTAATGTTAGAGTAGAATCACCACCAGTAATGTTACAGTAGAATCACCACCAGTAATGTTAGATTGGAATCACCAGCAATAATGTTAGAGAAGAAGCACCATCAGTAATGTTAGATTGGAATCACCACCAGTAATGTTAGAATAGAATCACCACCAGTAATGTTAGACTAGAATCACCTCCAGTAATGTTAGTGCAGAGTCACTACCAGTAATGTTAGAGTAGAATCACCACCAGTAATGTTAGATTGGAATCACCAGCAATAATGTTAGAGAAGAATCACCATCAGTAATGTTAGATTGGAATCACCACCAGTCATGTTAGATTAGAATCACCACCAATAATGTTACAGCAGAATGACCACCAAAATTGTTAGATTGGAATCACCACCAGTAATTTTAGAGTAGAATCACCAACAGTAATGTTAGTGTAGAATTATTCACCAGTAATGTGAGAGTAGAATCACAAACAGTAATGTTAGAGTAGAATCACCACCAGTAATGTTAGAGAAGAGTCACGACCAGTAATGTTAGAGTAGGGCCACCACCGGTAATGTTAGAGTAGAATCGTCACCAGTAATGTTAGATTAGAATCACCACCAGTAATTTTAGAGTAGAATCACCACCAGCAATTTTAGAATAGGGTCGCAACCATTTACGTGAGATTAGAGTCACCACCAGTAATAATAGATTAGGGTCACCAACAGCAATTTTAAAATAGGGTAACCACCACTAATCTGAGATTAGAGTCACCACCAGTAATGTTAGTCTAGAATCACCTCTAATAATGTTAGATTAGAATCACCTCCAGTAATGTTAGAGTAGAGTCACCACCAGTAATGTTACATTAGAATCACCACCAGTAATGTTAGTCTAGAATCACCACCAGTAATGTTAGATTAGAATCATCACCAGTAATGTTAGAGTAGATACACCACCAGTAATGTTAGATTAGTATCACCACCAGTAATGTTAGTGTCGAATCAACACCAGTAATGTTAGATTAGAATCACCACCAGTAATGGTAGAGCAGAGCCACAACCAGTAATGTTAGAGTAGAATCACCACCATTAATGTTATAGTAGAATCACCAAAAGTAAGGTTAGATTAGAATCACCACCAGTAATGTTAGATTAGAATCACCACCAGTAATGTTAGATTAGAATCACCACCAGTAATGTTAGATGAGGATCACCACCAGTAATGTTAGATTAGCATCACCACCAGTAATGTTAGATTAGAATCACCACCAGTAATGTTAGATTAGAATCACCACCAGTAATGTTAGATTAGAATAACCATCATTAATGTTAGAGTAGAATCACCACCAGTAATGTTAGAGTAGAATGACTACCAGTAATGTTAGAGTAGAATCACCATCGGCAATGTTAGAGTAGAATTACCACCAGTAATGTTCGAGTAGAATCAACACGAGTAATGTTAGAGTAGTATCATCACCAGTAATGTTAGATTAGAATCACCGCTAGTAATGTTAGAGTAGCATCACCACGAGTAATGTTAGAGTAGTACAACCACCAGTATTGTTAGGTTAGAATCACCAACAGTAATGTTAGAGTAGAATCACCACCAGTAATGTTAGAGCAGTATCACCACCAGTATTGTAGGATTAGAATCACCGCCAGTAATGTTAGAGTAGAATCACCACCAGTAATGTTACAGTAGAATCACCACCAGTAATGTTAGATTGGAATCACCAGCAATAATGTTAGAGAAGAATCACCATCAGTAATGTTAGATTGGAATCACCACCAGTAATGTTAGCGTAGAGTCACCACCAGTAATGTTAGAGTAGAATCACCTCCAGTAATGTTAGAGTAGAATCACCTCTAATAATGTTAGATTAGAATCACCTCCAGTAATGTTAGAGTGGAGTCACCACCAGTAATGTTACATTAGAATCACCACCAGTAATGTTAGTGTAGAATCACTACCAGGAATGTTAGATTAGAATCATCACCAGTAATGTTAGAGTAGATACACCACCAGTAATGTTAGATTAGTATCACCACCAGTAATGTTAGTGTGGAATGAACAACAGTAATGTTAGATTAGAATCACCACCAGTAATGTTCTAGTAGAATTACCACCATTAATGTTATAGTAGAATCACCACCAGTAAGGTTAGATTAGAATCACCACCAGTAATGTTAGATTAGAATCACCACCAGTAATGTTAGATTAGCATCACCACCAGTAATGTTAAATTAGAATCACCACAAGTAATGTTAGATTAGAATCACCACCAGTAATGTTAGATTAGAATCACCACCAGTAATGTTAGATTAGAATAACCACCATTAATGTTAGAGTAGAATCACCATCAGAAATGTTAGAGTAGTATCACCATCAGTAATGTTAGAGTAGAATCACCACCAGTAATGTTACAGCAGAATAACCACCAGTAATGTTAGAGTAGAATCACCTCCAGTAATTTTAGAGTAGGATCACCCTCAGTAAAGTTAGAGTAGAATCACCACCAGTAATTTTAGAGTAGAATCACCATCAGTAATGTTAGAGTAGAATCACCACCAGTAATTTTAGAGTAGGATCACCATCAGTAAAGTTAGAGTAGAATCACCACCAGTAATTTTAGAGTAGAATCAACATCAGTAAAGTTAGAGTAGAATCACCACCAGTAATTTTAGAGTAGAATCACCATCAGTAATGTTACAGTAGAATCACCACCAGTAATGTTAGAGTAGAGTCACCACCAATAATGTTAGAGTAGAATCACCACCAGTAATGTTAGAGAGTAGAATCGTCACCAGTAATGTTAGATTAAAATCACCACCAGTAACGGTGGCATAGTGGTTAGCACTGGTGCCTCACAGCGCCAGAGACCCGGGTTCGAATCTGACCTCGGGTGACTGTCTGTGTGGAGTTTGCACATTCTCCCTGTGTCTGCGTGGGTTTCCTCCGGGTGCTCCGGTTTCCTCCCACAGTCCAAAAATGTGCGGGTTAGGTTGATTTGGCTATGATAAATTGACCCTTAGTGTTAGGGGGGGATTAAATATGTGGGGTTATGGGGATAGGATGGGATATGTTAGGGGGAATTAAATACGTGTGGTTACGGGGGTAGTGTGGGATATGTGTACTGTGGGGATTAAAGCAGGGACAGGGTACTGGATTTGGACGATCAGCCATGATCGTATTGAATGGTGGAGCAGGCTCGACGGGCCGAATGGCCTACTCCTGCTCCTAGATTCTATGTTTCTATGTTAAGTAACGTTAGATTAGAATCACCAGCAGTAATGTTAGATTAGAATCATCACCAGTAATGTTAGATTAGAATCACCCCCAGTAATGTTAGAGTTGAATCACCACCAGTAATGTTAGAGTAGAATCACCTCCAGTAATTTTAGAGTAGAATCACCATCAGTAATATTAGAGTAGAATCACCACTGGTAATTTTATAGTAGAATCACCACCAGTAATGTTAGATTAGAATCACCACAAGTAATGTTAGCTGAGAATCACCACCAGTAATGTTGATTAGAATCACTACCAGTAATGTCAGAGTAGGGTCAACACCATTAATGTTAGTGTAGAAGTCACCACCAGTAATGTTAGAGTAGAGTCAGCACCAGTAATGTTAGAGTAGAGTCACCACCAGTAATGTTAGAGTAGAATCACCACCAGTAAGGTTAGATTAGAATCACCACCAGTAATGTTAGATTAGTATCACCACCAGTAATGTTAGTGTGGAATCAACAACAGTAATGTTAGATTAGAATCACCACCAGTAATGTTATAGTAGAATCACCACCATTAATGTTATAGTAGAATCACCACCAGTAAGGTTAGATTAGAATCACCACCAGTAATGTTAGATTAGAATCACCACCAGTAATGTTAGATTAGCATCACCACCAGTAATGTTAAATTAGAATCACCACAAGTAATGTTAGATTAGAATCACCACCAGTAATGTTAGATTAGAATCACCACCAGTAATGTTAGATTAGAATAACCACCATTAATGTTAGAGTAGAATCACCATCAGAAATGTTAGAGTAGTATCACCACCAGTAATGTTAGAGTAGAATCACCTCCAGTAATTTTAGAGTAGGATCACCATCAGTAAAGTTAGAGTAGAATCACCACCAGTAATTTTAGAGTAGAATCACCATCAGTAATGTTACAGTAGAATCACCACCAGTAATGTTAGAGTAGAGTCACCACCAATAATGTTAGAGTAGAATCACCACCAGTAATGTTAGAGAGTAGAATCGTCACCAGTAATGTTAGATTAAAATCACCACCAGTAACGTTAGATTAGAATCACCAGCAGTAATGTTAGATTAGAATCATCACCTGTAATGTTAGATTAGAATCACCCCCAGTAATGTTAGAGTTGAATCACCACCAGTAATGTTAGAGTAGAATCACCTCCAGTAATTTTAGAGTAGAATCACCATCAGTAATATTAGAGTAGAATCACCACTGGTAATTTTATAGTAGAATCACCACCAGTAATGTTAGATTAGAATCACCACAAGTAATGTTAGCTGAGAATCACCACCAGTAATGTTGATTCGAATCACCACCAGTAATGTCAGAGTAGGGTCAACACCATTACTGTTAGTGTAGAAGTCACCACCAGTAATGTTAGAGTAGAGTCAGCACCAGTAATGTTAGAGTAGAGTCACCACCAGTAATGTTAGAGTAGAATCACCACCAGTAATGTTAGAGTAGAGTCCCCACCAGTAATGTTAGAGTGGAGTCACCACCAATAATGTTAGATTAGAATCACCACCAGTAATGCTAGACTAGAGTCACCACCAGTAATGTTAGAGTAGAGTCACCACCAGTAATGTTAGATTAGAATCACCACCAGTAATGTTAGAGTAGAGTCACCACCAGTAATGTTAGATTAGTGTCACCACCAGTAATGTTAGAGTAGAGTCACAACCAGTAATCTTAGATTAGAATCACCACCAGTAATGTTATAGTAGACTCACCAATAATAATGTTAGAGTAGAGTCACCACCAGTAATGTTAGAGTAGATTCAAAACCAATAATGTTAGAGTACGGTCACCACCAGTAATGTTAGAGTAGAGCAACACCAGCAATGTTAGAGAAGAGCAACATCAGTAATTTTTGAGTAAGGTCACCACCATTAATGACAGAATAGACTCACCACCAGTAATGTCAGATTAGAAGCATCACCAGTAATGTTAGATTACAATTACCACCAGTAAGGTTAGATTAAAATCACCACCAGTAAAGTTAGATCAGAATGACCACCAGTAATGTTAGAGTGGAGTCATCAACAGTAATGTTAGAGCAGAATCACCAGCAGTAATGTTAGAATAGAATCACCACCAGTAATGTTAGAGTCGAGTCACCACCAGTAATGTTAGAGTAGAATCAAAACCAGTAATGTTAGAGAAGAGTCACCACCAGTAATGTTAGAGTAGGGTCACCACCAGTAATGTTACAGTAGAATCACCACCAGTAATGTTAGAGTAGAGTCACCACCAATAATGTTAGAGTAGAATCACCACCAGTAATGTTAGAGTAGAATCGTCACCAGTAATGTTAGATTAGAATCACCCCCAGTAATGTTAGAATTGAATCACCACCATTAATGTTAGATTAGAAGCATCACCAGTAATGTTAGAATAGGGTAACCACCATTAACTTGAGATTAGAGTCACCACCAGTGAGGTTTGATTAGAATCACCACCAGTAATGTTAGAGTAGAATCACCACCAGTATTGTTGGATTGGAATCACCACCAATAATGTTGTGAAGAATCACCACCAGTAATGTTAGTTAAGAATCACTACCAGTATAGTTAGAATAGAATCACCACCAGTAATGTTAGATTAGAATCACCACCAGTCATGTTAGACTAGAATCACCTCCAGTAATGTTAGAGCAGAGACACTACCAGTAATGTTAGATAGGAATCACCACCAGTCATGTTAGATTAGAATCCCCAGCATTAATGTTATAGCAGAATCACCAGCAATAATGTTAGATTGGAATCACCACCAGTAATGTTAGAGTAGAATCACCACCAGCAATGTTGGAGTAGAATCACCACCAGTAATGTTAGATTAGAATCAACGCCAGTAATGTTAGAGTAGAATCACCATCAGTAATGTTAGAGTAGAATCACCACCAGTAAGGTTAGATTAGAAGCATCACCATTAATGTTGGAGCAGAATCACCACCAGTAATGTTAGATTAGAATCACCACCAGTAATGTTAGATTAGTATCACCACAAGTAATGTTAGAGTAGAATCACCACCAGTAATGTTAGAGTAGTATCACCACCAGTAATGTTAGATTAGTTTCACCACCAGTAGTGTTTTTAATTAGAATCACCAGCAGTAATGTTAGATTAGAATCACCACCAGTAATGTTAGAGTAGTGTAACCACCAGTAAGGTTAGATTATAATCACCACCAGTAAAGTTAGATTAGAATCACCACCAGTAATGTTGGATTAGAATCACCACCAGTAATGTTATATTAGATTCACCACCATTAATGTTAGATTAGAATAACCACCATTAATGTTAGAGTAGAATCACCACCAGTTATGTTAGAGTAGAATCACCACCAGTAATGTTGGAATAGGGTAACCACCATTAACGTGGGATTAGAGTCACCACCAGTAATGTTGGAGCAGAATCACCACCAGTAAGGTTAGATTAGAATCAACACCAGTAATGTTAGAGTAGAATCACCACCAGTAATGTTAGAGTAGAATCACCACCAGTAATGTTAGAGTAGAATCACCACCAGTAATGTAAGATTGGAATCAACAGCAATAATGTTAGAGAAGAATCACCATCAGCAATGTTAGATTAAAATCACCACCAGTAATGTTAGAATAGAATCACCACCAGTAATGTTAGATTAGAATCACCACCAGTAATGTAAGACTAGAATCACCACCAGTAATGTTAGAGTAGAATCACCAGCAGTAATGTTAGAGTAGAATCACCACCAGTAATGTTAGATTAGAATCACCACCAGTAATATAAGATTGGAATCAACAGCAATAATGTTAGAATAGGGTAACCACCATTAACGTGGGATTAGAGTCACCACCAGTAACGTTAGATTAGAATCACCACCAGTAATGTTGGAGCAGAATCACCACCAGTAATGTTAGATTAGAATCACCACCAGTAACGTTAGAGTAGAATCACCACCAGTAATGTTAGAGTAGAATCACCACCAGTAATGTTAGAGTAGAATCACCACCAGTAATGTAAGATTGGAATCAACAGCAATAATGTTAGAATAGGGTAACCACCATTAACGTGGGATTAGAGTCACCACCAGTAAGGTTAGATTAGAATCACCACCAGTAATGTTAGAGTAGAATCACCACCAGTAATGTTAGATTAGAGTCACCACCAGTAATGTAAGATTGGAATCAACAGCAATAATGTTAGAGAAGAATCACCATCAGCAATGTTAGATTAAAATCACCACCAGTAATGTTAGAATAGAATCACCACCATTAATGTTAGATTAGAATCAACACCAGTAATGTTAGAATAGAATCACCACCAGTAATGTTAGATGAGAATCACCACCAGTAATGTAAGACTAGAATCACATCCAGTAATGTTAGAGTAGAGTAACTAACAGTAATGTTAGATTGGAATCATCACCAGACATGTTAGATTAGAATCACCACCAGTAATGTTAAAGCAGAAGCACTGCCAAAATTATTAGATTGTAATCACCACCAGTAATATTAGTGTAGAATCATTCACCAGTAATGTTAGAGTAGAATCACCACCAGTAATGTAAGAGTAGAATCACCACCAGCAATGTTAAAGTAGAATCACCTCCAGTAATGTTAGTGTAGAATCACCACCAGTAATGTTAGATTAGAATTAACACCAGTAATGTAAGAGTAGAATCACCACCATTAATGTTAGATTAGAATCACCCCCCGTAAAGTTAGAGCAGAGTCACCACCAGTAATGTTAGAGTAGAATCAACACCAGTAATGTTAGTTAAGAATCACTACCAGTATAGTTAGAATAGAATCACCACCAGTAATGTTAGATTAGAATCACCACCAGTCATGTTAGACTAGAATCACCTCCAGTAATGTTAGAGCAGAGACACTACCAGTAATGTTAGATAGGAATCACCACCAGTCATGTTAGATTAGAATCCCCAGCATTAATGTTATAGCAGAATCACCAGCAATAATGTTAGATTGGAATCACCACCAGTAATGTTAGAGTAGAATCACCACCAGCAATGTTGGAGTAGAATCACCACCAGTAATGTTAGATTAGAATCAACGCCAGTAATGTTAGAGTAGAATCACCATCAGTAATGTTAGAGTAGAATCACCACCAGTAAGGTTAGATTAGAAGCATCACCATTAATGTTGGAGCAGAATCACCACCAGTAATGTTAGATTAGAATCACCACCAGTAATGTTAGATTAGTATCACCACAAGTAATGTTAGAGTAGAATCACCACCAGTAATGTTAGAGTAGTATCACCACCAGTAATGTTAGATTAGTTTCACCACCAGTAGTGTTTTTAATTAGAATCACCAGCAGTAATGTTAGATTAGAATCACCACCAGTAATGTTAGAGTAGTGTAACCACCAGTAAGGTTAGATTAGAATCACCACCAGTTATGTTAGAGTAGAATCACCACCAGTAATGTTGGAATAGGGTAACCACCATTAACGTGGGATTAGAGTCACCACCAGTAATGTTGGAGCAGAATCACCACCAGTAAGGTTAGATTAGAATCAACACCAGTAATGTTAGAGTAGAATCACCACCAGTAATGTTAGAGTAGAATCACCACCAGTAATGTTAGAGTAGAATCACCACCAGTAATGTAAGATTGGAATCAACAGCAATAATGTTAGAGAAGAATCACCATCAGCAATGTTAGATTAAAATCACCACCAGTAATGTTAGAATAGAATCACCACCAGTAATGTTAGATTAGAATCACCACCAGTAATGTAAGACTAGAATCACCACCAGTAATGTTAGAGTAGAATCACCAGCAGTAATGTTAGAGTAGAATCACCACCAGTAATGTTAGATTAGAATCACCACCAGTAATATAAGATTGGAATCAACAGCAATAATGTTAGAATAGGGTAACCACCATTGACGTGGGATTAGAGTCACCACCAGTAACGTTAGATTAGAATCACCACCAGTAATGTTGGAGCAGAATCACCACCAGTAATGTTAGATTAGAATCACCACCAGTAATGTTAGAGTAGAATCACCACCAGTAATGTTAGAGTAGAATCACCACCAGTAATGTTAGAGTAGAATCACCACCAGTAATGTAAGATTGGAATCAACAGCAATAATGTTAGAATAGGGTAACCACCATTAACGTGGGATTAGAGTCACCACCAGTAAGGTTAGATTAGAATCACCACCAGTAATGTTAGAGTAGAATCACCACCAGTAATGTTAGATTAGAGTCACCACCAATAATGTAAGATTGGAATCAACAGCAATAATGTTAGAGAAGAATCACCATCAGCAATGTTAGATTAAAATCACCACCAGTAATGTTAGAATAGAATCACCACCATTAATGTTAGATTAGAATCAACACCAGTAATGTTAGAATAGTAACACCACCAGTAATGTTAGATGAGAATCACCACCAGTAATGTAAGACTAGAATCACATCCAGTAATGTTAGAGTAGAGTAACTAACAGTAATGTTAGATTGGAATCATCACCAGACATGTTAGATTAGAATCACCACCAGTAATGTTAAAGCAGAAGCACTGCCAAAATTATTAGATTGTAATCACCACCAGTAATATTAGTGTAGAATCATTCACCAGTAATGTTAGAGTAGAATCACCACCAGTAATGTAAGAGTAGAATCACCACCAGCAATGTTAAAGTAGAATCACCTCCAGTAATGTTAGTGTAGAATCACCACCAGTAATGTTAGATTAGAATTAACACCAGTAATGTAAGAGTAGAATCACCACCATTAATGTTAGATTAGAATCACCCCCCGTAAAGTTAGAGTAGAGTCACCACCAGTAATGTTAGAGTAGAATCAACACCAGTAATGTTAGAGTAGAATCATCTCCAGTAATTTTAGAGTAGAATCACCATCAGTAATGTTAGAGTAGAATCACAACCAGTAATTTTATAGTAGAATCACCACCAGTAATGTTAGATTAGAATCACCAGAAGTAATGTTAGCTGAGAATCACCACCAGTAATGTTAGATTAGTACCACCACTAGTAATGTTAGAGTAGAGCAACACCAGTAATGTTATAGATGAGCAACAGCAGTAATCTTAGAGCCTGGTCATCTCCATTAATGCCAGAATAGACTCACCACCAGTAATGTTAGATTAGAAGCATCACCATTAATGTTAGAATAGGGTAACCACCATTAATATGAGATTAGAGTCACCACCAGTAAAGTTAGATTAGAATCACCAACAGTAATGTTAGAGTAGAATCACCACCAGTAATGTTAGAGTAGAATCACCACCAGTAATGTTAGATTGGAATCACCACCAATAATGTTGAGAAGAATTAGCACCAGTATTGTTAGAATAGAATCACCACCATTAATGTTAGAGTAGAATCACCACCAGTAATGTAATATTACAATAACCACCAGTAATGTTAGAGGAGAGTCACCATCAGCAATGTTAGAGTAGAATCACAACCAGTAATGTTAGAGTAGAATCACCGCCAGTAATGTTAGAGTAGAATCACCGCCAGTAATGTTAGATTAGAATCACCTCCAGTAATGTTAGAGTAGAGTCACTACCAGTAATGTTAGATTGGAATCACCACCAGTCATTTTAGATTAGAAACACCACTAGTAATGTTACAGCAGAATCACCACCAAAATTGTTAGATTGGAATCACCAACAGTAATGTTAGAGTAGAATCACCACCAGTAAGGTTAGAGTAGAATCACCACCAGTAATGTTAGATTACAATCAACGCCAGTAATGTTAGAGTAGAATCACCATCAGTAATGTTGGATTAGAATCACCACCAGTAATGTTATATTAGATTCACCACCATTAATGTTAGATTAGAATAACCACCATTAATGTTAGAGTAGAATCACCACCAGTTATGTTAGAGTAGAATCACCACCAGTAAGGTTAGATTAGAATCACCACCAGTAATGTTAGAGTAGAATCACCACCAGTAATGTTAGAGTAGAATCACCACCAGTAAGGTTAGATTAGAAGCATCACCATTAATGTTGGCGCAGAATCACCACCAGTAATGTTAGATTAGAATCACCACCAGTAATGTTAGATTAGTATCACCACAAGTAATGTTAGAGTAGAATCACCACCAGTAATGTTAGAGTAGTATCACCACCAGTAATGTTAGATTAGTTTCACCACCAGTAGTGTTTTTAATTAGAATCACCAGCAGTAATGTTAGATTAGAATCACCACCAGTAATGTTAGAGTAGTATCACCACCAGTAATGTTAGATTAGTTTCACCACCAGTAGTGTTTTTAATTAGAATCACCAGCAGTAATGTTAGAGTAGTGTAACCACCAGTAATGTTAGAGTAGAATCACCACCACTAATGTTATTGTCGAATCACCAGCAGTAAGGTTAGATTATAATCACCACCAGTAAAGTTAGATTAGAATCACCACCAGTAATGTTGGATTAGAATCACCACCAGTAATGTTATATTAGATTCACCACCATTAATGTTAGATTAGAATAACCACCATTAATGTTAGAGTAGAATCACCACCAGTTATGTTAGAGTAGAATCACCACCAGTAATGTTGGAATCGGGTAACCACCATTAACGTGGGATTAGAGTCACCACCAGTAATGTTGGAGCAGAATCACCACCAGTAAGGTTAGATTAGAATCACCACCAGTAATGTTAGAGTAGAATCACCACCAGTAATGTTAGAGTAGAATCACCACCAGTAATGTTAGAGTAGAATCACCACCAGTAACGTAAGATTGGAATCAACAGCAATAATGTTAGAGAAGAATCACCATCAGCAATGTTAGATTAAAATCACCACCAGTAATGTTAGAATTGAATCACCACCAGTAATGTTAGATTAGAATCACCACCAGTAATGTAAGACTAGAATCACCACCAGTAATGTTAGAGTAGAATCACCAGCAGTAATGTTAGAGTAGAATCACCACCAGTAATGTTAGATTAGAATCACCACCAGTAATATAAGATTGGAATCAACAGCAATAATGTTAGAATAGGGTAACCACCATTAACGTGGGATTAGAGTCACCACCAGTAACGTTAGATTAGAATCACCACCAGTAATGTTGGAGCAGAATCACCACCAGTAATGTTAGATTAGAATCACCACCAGTAATGTTAGAGTAGAATCACCACCAGTAATGTTAGAGTAGAATCACCACCAGTAATGTTAGAGTAGAATCACCACCAGTAATGTAAGATTGGAATCAACAGCAATAATGTTGGAGAAGAATCACCATCAGCAATGTTAGATTAAAGTCACCACCAGTAATGTTAGAATAGAATCACCACCAGTAATGTTAGATGAGAATCACCAACAGTAATGTAAGACTAGAATCACATCCAGTAATGTTAGAGTAGAGTAACTAACAGTAATGTTAGATTGGAGTCACCACCAGACATGTTAGATTAGAATCACCACCAGTAATGTTACAGCAGAATCACTACCAAAATTGTTAGATTGTAATCACCACCAGTAATATTAGTGTAGAATCATTCACCAGTAATGTTAGAGTAGAATCACCACCAGTAATGTTAGAGTAGAGCAACACCAGCAATGTTAGAGTAGAGCAACATCAGTAATTTTTGAGTAAGGTCACCACCATTAATGACAGAATAGACTCACCACCAGTAATGTCAGATTAGAAGCATCACCAGTAATGTTAGCATGTGGTCGCAACCATTAATGTGTGATCAGAGTCAACACCAGTAATGTTAGATTAGAATCACCACCAGTAATGTTAGATTACAATTACCACCAGTAAGGTTAGATTACAATCACCACCAGTAAAGTTAGATTAGAATGACCACCAGTAATGTTAGAGTGGAGTCATCAACAGTAATGTTAGAGCAGAATCACCAGCAGTAATGTTAGAATAGAATCACCACCAGTAATGTTAGAGTCGAGTCACCACCAGTAATGTTAGAGTAGAATCAAAACCAGTAATGTTAGAGAAGAGTCACCACCAGTAATGTTAGAGTAGGGTCACCACCAGTAATGTTAGAGTAGTGTAACCACCAGTAATGTTAGAGTAAATTCACCACCACTAATATTATTGTCGAATCACCACCAGAAAGGTTAGATTATAATCACCACCAGTAAAGTTAGATTATAATCACCACCAGTAATGTTATATTAGATTCACCACCATTAATGTTAGATTAGAATAACCACCATTAATGTTAGAGTAGAATCACCACCAGTTATGTTAGAGTAGAATCACCACCAGTAATGTTAGAATAGGGTAACCATCATTAACGTGGGATTAGAGTCACCACCAGTAAGGTTAGATTAAAATCACCACCAGTAATGTTGGAGCAGAATCACCACCAGTAATGTTAGATTAGAATCACCACCAGTAATGTAACACTAGAATCTCCACCAGTAATGTTAGAGTAGAATCACCACCAGTAATGTTAGAGTAGAATCACCACCAGTAATGTAAGATTGGAATCAACAGCAATAATGTTAGAATAGGGTAACCACCATTAACGTGGGATTAGAGTCACCACCAGTAAGGTTAGATTAGAATCACCACCAGTAATGTTAGAGTAGAATCACCACCAGTAATGTTAGATTAGAGTCACCACCAGTAATGTAAGATTGGAATCAACAGCAATAATGTTAGAGAAGAATCACCATCAGCAATGTTAGATTAAAATCACCACCAGTAATGATAGAATAGAATCACCACCATTAATGTTAGATTAGAATCAACACCAGTAATGTTAGAATAGAATCACCACCAGTAATGTTAGATGAGAATCACCACCAGTAATGTAAGACTAGAATCACATCCAGTAATGTTAGAGTAGAGTAACTAACAGTAATGTTAGATTGGAATCATCACCAGACATGTTAGATTAGAATCACCAACAGTAATGTTAAAGCAGAAGCACTGCCAAAATTGTTAGATTGTAATCACAACCAGTAATATTAGTGTAGAATCATTCACCAGTAATGTTAGAGTAGAATCACCACCAGTAATGTAAGAGTAGAATCACCACCAGTAATGTTAAAGTAGAATCACCTCCAGTAATGTTAGTGTAGAATCACCGCCAGTAATGTTAGATTAGAATTAACACCAGTAATGTAAGAGTAGAATCACCACCATTAATGTTAGATTAGAATCACCCCCCGTAAAGTTAGAGTAGAGTCACCACCAGTAATGTTAGAGTAGAATCAACACCAGTAATGTTAGAGTAGAATCATCTCCAGTAATTTTAGAGTAGAATCACCATCAGTAATGTTAGAGTAGAATCACAACCAGTAATTTTATAGTAGAATCACCACCAGTAATGTTAGATTAGAATCACCAGAAGTAATGTTAGCTGAGAATCACCACCAGTAATGTTAGATTAGTACCACCACTCGTAATGTTAGAGTAGAGCAACACCAGTAATGTTATAGATGAGCAACACCAGTAATTTTAGAGCCTGGTCATCTCCATTAATGCCAGAATAGACTCACCACCAGTAATGTTAGATTAGAAGCATCACCATTAATGTTAGAATAGGGTAACCACCATTAATATGAGATTAGAGTCACCACCAGTAAAGTTAGATTAGAATCACCAACAGTAATTTTAGAGTAGAATCACCACCAGTAATGTTAGAGTAGAATCACCACCAGTAAAGTTAGATTAGAATGACCACCAGTAATGTTAGAGTGGAGTCATCAACAGTAATGTTAGAGCAGAATCACCAGCAGTAATGTTAGAATAGAATCACCACCAGTAATGTTAGAGTCGAGTCACCACCAGTAATGTTAGAGTAGAATCAAAACCAGTAATGTTAGAGAAGAGTCACCACCAGTAATGTTAGAGTAGGGTCACCACCAGTAATGTTAGAGTAGTGTAACCACCAGTAATGTTAGAGTAAATTCACCACCACTAATATTATTGTCGAATCACCACCAGTAAAGTTAGATTATAATCACCACCAGTAAAGTTAGATTATAATCACCACCAGTAATGTTATATTAGATTCACCACCATTAATGTTAGATTAGAATAACCACCATTAATGTTAGAGTAGAATCACCACCAGTTATGTTAGAGTAGAATCACCACCAGTAATGTTAGAATAGGGTAACCATCATTAACGTGGGATTAGAGTCAACACCAGTAAGGTTAGATTAAAATCACCACCAGTAATGTATGAGCAGAATCACCACCAGTAATGTTAGATTAGAATCACCACCAGTAATGTAACACTAGAATCTCCACCAGTAATGTTAGAGTAGAATCACCACCAGTAATGTTAGAGTAGAATCACCACCAGTAATGTAAGATTGGAATCAACAGCAATAATGTTAGAATAGGGTAACCACCATTAACGTGGGATTAGAGTCACCACCAGTAAGGTTAGATTAGAATCACCACCAGTAATGTTAGAGTAGAATCACCACCAGTAATGTTAGATTAGAGTCACCACCAGTAATGTAAGATTGGAATCAACAGCAATAATGTTAGAGAAGAATCACCATCAGCAATGTTAGATTAAAATCACCACCAGTAATGATAGAATAGAATCACCACCATTAATGTTAGATTAGAATCAACACCAGTAATGTTAGAATAGAATCACCACCAGTAATGTTAGATGAGAATCACCACCAGTAATGTAAGACTAGAATCACATCCAGTAATGTTAGAGTAGAGTAACTAACAGTAATGTTAGATTGGAATCATCACCAGACATGTTAGATTAGAATCACCAACAGTAATGTTAAAGCAGAAGCACTGCCAAAATTGTTAGATTGTAATCACCACCAGTAATATTAGTGTAGAATCATTCACCAGTAATGTTAGAGTAGAATCACCACCAGTAATGTAAGAGTAGAATCACCACCAGTAATGTTAAAGTAGAATCACCTCCAGTAATGTTAGTGTAGAATCACCGCCAGTAATGTTAGATTAGAATTAACACCAGTAATGTAAGAGTAGAATCACCACCATTAATGTTAGATTAGAATCACCCCCCGTAAAGTTAGAGTAGAGTCACCACCAGTAATGTTAGAGTAGAATCAACACCAGTAATGTTAGAGTAGAATCATCTCCAGTAATTTTAGAGTAGAATCACCATCAGTAATGTTAGAGTAGAATCACAACCAGTAATTTTATAGTAGAATCACCACCAGTAATGTTAGATTAGAATCACCAGAAGTAATGTTAGCTGAGAATCACCACCAGTAATGTTAGATTAGTACCACCACTCGTAATGTTAGAGTAGAGCAACACCAGTAATGTTATAGATGAGCAACACCAGTAATTTTAGAGCCTGGTCATCTCCATTAATGCCAGAATAGACTCACCACCAGTAATGTTAGATTAGAAGCATCACCAGTTATGTTAGAATAGGGTAACCACCATTAATATGAGATTAGAGTCACCACCAGTAAAGTTAGATTAGAATCACCAACAGTAATGTTAGAGTAGAATCACCACCAGTAATGTTAGATTGGAATCACCACCAATAATGTTAGAATAGGGTAACCACCATTAACGTGGGATTAGAGTCACCACCAGTAAGGTTAGATTAGAATCACCACCAGTAATGTTAGATTAGAGTCACCACCAGTAATGTAAGATTGGAATCAACAGCAATAATGTTAGAGAAGAATCACCATCAGCAATGTTAGATTAAAATCACCACCAGTAATGATAGAATAGAATCACCACCATTAATGTTAGAATAGGGTAACCACCATTAATATGAGATTAGAGTCACCACCAGTAAAGTTAGATTAGAATCACCAACAGTAATGTTAGAGTAGAATCACCACCAGTAATGTTAGAGTAGAATCACCACCAGTAATGTTAGATTGGAATCACCACCAATAATGTTGAGAAGAATTACCACCAGTATTGTTAGAATAGAATCACCACCATTAATGTTAGAGTAGAATCACCACCAGTAATGTAATATTACAATAACCACCAGTAATGTTAGAGGAGAGTCATCATCAGCAATGTTAGAGTAGAATCACCACCAGTAATGTTAGAGTAGAATCACCGCCAGTAATGTTAGATTAGAATCACCTCCAGTAATGTTAGAGTAGAGTCACTACCAGTAATGTTAGATTGGAATCACCACCAGTCATTTTAGATTAGAAACACCACTAGTAATGTTACAGCAGAATCACCACCAAAATTGTTAGATTGGAATCACCAACAGTAATGTTAGAGTAGAATCACCACCAGTAAGGTTAGAGTAGAATCACCATCAGTAATGTTAAAGTAGAATCACCTCCAGTGATGCTAGTGTAGAATCACCAACAGTAATGTTATATTAGAATCACCACCAGTAAAGTAAGAGTAGAATCACCACCATTAATGTTAGATTAGAATCACCCCGAGTAATTTTAGAGTAGAGTCACCACCAGTAATGTTAGAGCCAAATCAACACCAGTAATGTTAGATTAGAGTCACCACCAGTAATGTTAGAGTAGGGTCACCACCAGTAATGATAGAGTAGAATCGTCAGCAGTAATGTTAGATTAGAATCACCACCAGTAATTTTAGAGTAGAATCACCACCAGCAATTTTAGAATTGGGTCGCAACCATTTATGTGAGATTAGAGTCACGACCAGTAATATTAGATTAGGGTCACCACCAGCAATTTTAGAATAGGGTAACCACCATTAAACTGAGATTAGAGTCACCACCAGTAAGGTTAGATTAGAATCACCACCAGTAATGTTGGATTAGAATCACCACTCGTAATGTTACCGTAGAGTCACCACCAGTAATGTTAGAGTACAGTCACCAACCGTAATGTTAGAGTATAGTCACCACCCGTAATGTTAGATTAGAATCACAACCAGTAATGTTACAGTAGAGTCACCACCAGTAATTTTAGAGTAGAATCACCATCAGTAATGTTCGAGTAGAATCACCAACAGTAATGTTACAGTAGAATCACCACCAGTAATGTTAGATTAGAATCACCACCAATAATGTTATAGTAGACTCACCAATAATAATGTTAGAGTAGAGTCACCGCCAGTAATGTTAGAGTAGATTCAAAACCAACAATGTTAGAGTACGGTCACCACCAGTAATGTGAGAGTAGAGCAACACCAGCAATGTTAGAGTAGAGCAACATCAGTAATTTTTGAGTAAGGTCACCACAATTAATGACAGAATAGACTCACCACCAGTAATGTCAGATTAGAAGCATCACCAGTAATGTTAGCATAGGGTCGCAACCATTAATGTGTGATTAGAGTCAACACCAGTAATGTTAGATTAGAATCACCACCAGTAATGTTAGATTAGAATCACCACCAGTAAGGTTAGATTACAATCACCACCAGTAAAGTTAGATTAGAATGACCACCAGTAATGTTAGAGAAGAGTCCCCACCAGTAATGTTAGAGTAGAATCAAAACCAGTAATGTTAGAGAAGAGTCCCCACCAGTAATGTTAGAGTAGGGTCACCACCAGTAATGTTACAGTAGAGTCACCACCAGTAATGTTAGATTAGAGTCACCACCAATAATGTTAGAGTAGAATCACCACCAGTAATGTTAGAGTAGAATCGTCTCCAGTAATGTTATATTAGAATCACCACCAGTAACGTTAGATTAGAATCACCACCAGTAATGTCAGATTAGAATCATCACCAGTAATGTTAGATTAGAATCACCCCCAGTAATGTTAGAGTTGAATCACCACCAGTAATGTTAGATTAGATTCACCACCAGTCATGTTAGACTAGAATCACCTCCAGTAATGTCAGAGTAGAGTCACTACCAGCAATGTTAGATCGGAATCACCACCAGTCATGTTAGATTAGAATCACCAGCAGTAATGTTACAGTAGAATCACCACCAGTAATGTTAGATTAGAATCACCACCAGTAATGTTAGAGTAGAATCACCACCAGTAAGGTTAGATTAGAAGCATGACCATTAATGTTAGAACAGGGTAACCACCATTAACGTGAGATTAGAGTCACCACCAGTAAGGTTAGATAAGAATCACCACCAGTAATGTTGGAGCAGAATCACCACCAGTAATGTTAGAGTAGAATCACCACCAGTAATGTTAGATTAGAATCACCACCAGTAATGTTAGAGTAGAATCACCACCAGTAATGTTAGGGTAGTATCACCACCAGTAATGTTAGATTAGTATCACCACAAGTAATGTTAGAGTAGAATCACCACCAGTAATGTTAGAGTAGTATCACCACCAGTAATGTTAGATTAGTTTCACCACCAGTAGTGCTTTTAATTAGAATCACCACCAGTAATGTTCGATTAGAATCACCAAAAGTAATGTTAGAGTAGTGTAACCACCAGTAATGTTAGAGTAGAATCACCACCAGTAAGGTTAGATTATAATCACCACCAGTAAAGTTAGATTAGAATCACCACCAGTAATGTTGGATTGGAATCACCACCATTAATGTTAGATTAGAATAACCACCATTAATGTTATATTAGAATCACCACCAGTAATGTTAGAGTAGAATCACCACCAGTAATGTAAGATTGGAATCAACAGCAATAATGTTGGAGAAGCATCACCAGTAATGTTAGAATAGGGTAACCACCATTAACGTGAGATTAGAGTCACCACCAGTGAGGTTATATTAGAATCACCACCAGTAATGTTAGAGTAGAATCACCACCAGTAATGTTAGAGTGGAATCAGCACCAGTATTGTTAGATTGGAATCACCACCAATAATGTTGTGAAGAATCACCACCAGTAATGTTAGATAAGAATCACTACCAGTGATGTTAGACTAGAATCACCTCCAGTAATGTTAGAGTAGAGTCACTATCAGCAATGTTAGATTAGAATCACCACCAGTCATGTTAGATTAGAATCACCAGCAGTAATGTTACAGTAGAATCACCACCAGTAATGTTAGATTAGAATCGCCGCCAGTAATGTTAGAGTAGAATCACCATCAGTAATGTTAGATTAGAATCGCCGCCAGTAATGTTAGAGTAGAATCACCACCAGTAATGTTGGAGCAGAATCACCACCAGTAATGTTAGATTAGAATCACCACCAGTAATGTAAGACTAGAATGTCCACCAGTAATGTTAGAGTAGAATCACCACCAGTAATGTTAGAGTAGAATCACCACCAGTAATGTAAGATTGGAATCAACAGCAATAATGTTAGAATAGGGTAACCACCATTAACGTGGGATTAGAGTCACCACCAGTAAGGTTAGATTAGAATCACCACCAGTAATGTTAGAGTAGAATCACCACCAGTAATGTTAGGTTAGAATCGCCGCCAGTAATGTTAGAGTAGAATCACCATCAGTAATGTTAGATTAGAATCGCCGCCAGTAATGTTAGAGTAGAATCACCACCAGTAAGGTTAGAGTAGAATCACCACCAGTAATGTTAGATTAGAATCAACGCCAGTAATGTTAGAGTAGAATCACCATCAGTAATGTTGGATTAGAATCACCACCAGTAATGTTATATTAGATTCACCACCATTAATGTTAGATTAGAATAACCACCATTAATGTTAGAGTAGAATCACCACCAGTTATGTTAGAGTAGAATCACCACCAGTAAGGTTAGATTAGAATCACCACCAGTAATGTTAGAGTAGAATCACCACCAGTAATGTTAGAGTAGAATCACCACCAGTAAGGTTAGATTGGAAGCATCACCATTAATGTTGGCGCAGAATCACCACCAGTAATGTTAGATTAGAATCACCACCAGTAATGTTAGATTAGTATCACCACAAGTAATGTTAGAGTAGAATCACCACCAGTAATGTTAGAGTAGTATCACCACCAGTAATGTTAGATTAGTTTCACCACCAGTAGTGTTTTTAATTAGAATCACCAGCAGTAATGTTAGATTAGAATCACCACCAGTAATGTTAGAGTAGTGTAACCACCAGTAATGTTAGAGTAGAATCACCACCACTAATGTTATTGTCGCATCACCAGCAGTAAGGTTAGATTATAATCACCACCAGTAAAGTTAGATTAGAATCACCACCAGTAATGTTGGATTAGAATCACCACCAGTAATGTTATATTAGATTCACCACCATTAATGTTAGATTAGAATAACCACCATTAATGTTAGAGTAGAATCACCACCAGTTATGTTAGTGTAGAATCACCACCAGTAATGTTAGAGTAGAATCACCACCAGTAATGTTGGAATAGGGTAACCACCATTAACGTGGGATTAGAGTCACCACCAGTAATGTTGGAGCAGAATCACCACCAGTAAGGTTAGATTAGAATCACCACCAGTAATGTTAGAGTAGAATCACCACCAGTAATGTTAGAGTAGAATCACCAGCAGTAATGTTAGAGTAGAATCACCACCAGTAACGTAAGATTGGAATCAACAGCAATAATGTTAGAGAAGAATCACCATCAGCAATGTCAGATTAAAATCACCACCAGTAATGTTAGAATAGAATCACCACCAGTAATGTTAGATTAGAATCACCACCAGTAATGTAAGACTAGAATCACCACCAGTAATGTTAGAGTAGAATCACCAGCAGTAATGTTAGAGTAGAATCACCACCAGTAATGTTAGATTAGAATCACCACCAGTAATATAAGATTGGAATCAACAGCAATAATGTTAGAATAGGGTAACCACCATTAACGTGGGATTAGAGTCACCACCAGTAACGTTAGATTAGAATCACCACCAGTAATGTTGGAGCAGAATCACCACCAGTAATGTTAGATTAGAATCACCACCAGTAATGTTAGAGTAGAATCACCACCAGTAATGTTAGAGTAGAATCACCACCAGTAATGTTAGAGTAGAATCACCACCAGTAATGTAAGATTGGAATCAACAGCAATAATGTTGGAGAAGAATCACCATCAGCAATGTTAGATTAAAGTCACCACCAGTAATGTTAGAATAGAATCACCACCAGTAATGTTAGATGAGAATCACCAACAGTAATGTAAGACTAGAATCACATCCAGTAATGTTAGAGTAGAGTAACTAACAGTAATGTTAGATTGGAGTCACCATCAGACATGTTAGATTAGAATCACCACCAGTAATGTTACAGCAGAATCACTACTAAAATTGTTAGATTGTAATCACCACCAGTAATATTAGTGTAGAATCATTCACCAGTAATGTTAGAGTAGAATCACCACCAGTAATGTTAGAGTAGAGCAACACCAGCAATGTTAGAGTAGAGCAACATCAGTAATTTTTGAGTAAGGTCACCACCATTAATGACAGAATAGACTCACCACCAGTAATGTCAGATTAGAAGCATCACCAGTAATGTTAGCATGTGGTCGCAACCATTAATGTGTGATCAGAGTCAACACCAGTAATGTTAGATTAGAATCACCACCAGTAATGTTAGATTACAATTACCACCAGTAAGGTTAGATTACAATCACCACCAGTAAAGTTAGATTAGAATGACCACCAGTAATGTTAGAGTGGAGTCATCAACAGTAATGTTAGAGCAGAATCACCAGCAGTAATGTTAGAATAGAATCACCACCAGTAATGTTAGAGTCGAGTCACCACCAGTAATGTTAGAGTAGAATCAAAACCAGTAATGTTAGAGAGGAGTCACCACCAGTAATGTTAGAGTAGGGTCACCACCAGTAATGTTAGAGTAGTGTAACCACCAGTAATGTTAGAGTAAATTCACCACCACTAATATTATTGTCGAATCACCACCAGAAAGGTTAGATTATAATCACCACCAGTAAAGTTAGATTATAATCACCACCAGTAATGTTATATTAGATTCACCACCATTAATGTTAGATTAGAATAACCACCATTAATGTTAGAGTAGAATCACCACCAGTTATGTTAGAGTAGAATCACCACCAGAAATGTTAGAATAGGGTAACCATCATTAACGTGGGATTAGAGTCACCACCAGTAAGGTTAGATTAAAATCACCACCAGTAATGTTGGAGCAGAATCACCACCAGTAATGTTAGATTAGAATCACCACCAGTAATGTAACACTAGAATCTCCACCAGTAATGTTAGAGTAGAATCACCACCAGTAATGTTAGAGTAGAATCACCACCAGTAATGTAAGATTGGAATCAACAGCAATAATGTTAGAATAGGGTAACCACCATTAACGTGGGATTAGAGTCACCACCAGTAAGGTTAGATTAGAATCACCACCAGTAATGTTAGAGTAGAATCACCACCAGTAATGTTAGATTAGAGTCACCACCAGTAATGTAAGATTGGAATCAACAGCAATAATGTTAGAGAAGAATCACCATCAGCAATGTTAGATTAAAATCACCACCAGTAATGATAGAATAGAATCACCACCATTAATGTTAGATTAGAATCAACACCAGTAATGTTAGAATAGAATCACCACCAGTAATGTTAGATGAGAATCACCACCAGTAATGTAAGACTAGAATCACATCCAGTAATGTTAGAGTAGAGTAACTAACAGTAATGTTAGATTGGAATCATCACCAGACATGTTAGATTAGAATCACCACCAGTAATGTTAAAGCAGAAGCACTGCCAAAATTGTTAGATTGTAATCACCACCAGTAATATTAGTGTAGAATCATTCACCAGTAATGTTAGAGTAGAATCACCACCAGTAATGTAAGAGTAGAATCACCACCAGTAATGTTAAAGTAGAATCACCTCCAGTAATGTTAGTGTAGAATCACCGCCAGTAATGTTAGATTAGAATTAACACCAGTAATGTAAGAGTAGAATCACCACCATTAATGTTAGATTAGAATCACCCCCCGTAAAGTTAGAGTAGAGTCACCACCAGTAATGTTAGAGTAGAATCAACACCAGTAATGTTAGAGTAGAATCATCTCCAGTAATTTTAGAGTAGAATCACCATCAGTAATGTTAGAGTAGAATCACAACCAGTAATTTTATAGTAGAATCACCACCAGTAATGTTAGATTAGAATCACCAGAAGTAATGTTAGCTGAGAATCACCACCAGTAATGTTAGATTAGTACCACCACTAGTAATGTTAGAGTAGAGCAACACCAGTAATGTTATAGATGAGCAACACCAGTAATTTTAGAGCCTGGTCATCTCCATTAATGCCAGAATAGACTCACCACCAGTAATGTTAGATTAGAAGCATCACCATTAATGTTAGAATAATGTAACCACCATTAATATGAGATTAGAGTCACCACCAGTAAAGTTAGATTAGAATCACCAACAGTAATGTTAGAGTAGAATCACCACCAGTAATGTTAGAGTAGAATCACCACCAGTAATGTTAGATTGGAATCACCACCAATAATGTTGAGAAGAATTACCACCAGTATTGTTAGAATAGAATCACCACCATTAATGTTAGAGTAGAATCACCACCAGTAATGTAATATTACAATAACCACCAGTAATGTTAGAGGAGAGTCACCATCAGCAATGTTAGAGTAGAATCACCACCAGTAATGTTAGAGTAGAATCACCGCCAGTAATGTTAGATTAGAATCACCTCCAGTAATGTTAGAGTAGAGTCACTACCAGTAATGTTAGATTGGAATCACCACCAGTCATTTTAGATTAGAAACACCACTAGTAATGTTACAGCAGAATCACCACCAAAATTGTTAGATTGGAATCATCAACAGTAATGTTAGAGTAGAATCACCACCAGTAAGGTTAGAGTAGAATCACCATCAGTAATGTTAAAGTAGAATCACCTCCAGTGATGCTAGTGTAGAATCACCAACAGTAATGTTATATTAGAATCACCACCAGTAAAGTAAGAGTAGAATCACCACCATTAATGTTAGATTAGAATCACCCCGAGTAATTTTAGAGTAGAGTCACCACCAGTAATGTTAGAGCCAAATCAACACCAGTAATGTTAGATTAGAGTCACCACCAGTAATGTTAGAGTAGGGTCACCACCAGTAATGTTAGAGTAGAATCGTCAGCAGTAATGTTAGATTAGAATCACCACCAGTAATTTTAGAGTAGAATCACCACCAGCAATTTTAGAATTGGGTCGCAACCATTTATGTGAGATTAGAGTCACGACCAGTAATATTAGATTAGGGTCACCACCAGCAATTTTAGAATAGGGTAACCACCATTAAACTGAGATTAGAGTCACCACCAGTAAGGTTAGATTAGAATCACCACCAGTAATGTTGGATTAGAATCACCACTCGTAATGTTACCGTAGAGTCACCACCAGTAATGTTAGAGTACAGTCACCAACCGTAATGTTAGAGTATAGTCACCACCCGTAATGTTAGATTAGAATCACAACCAGTAATGTTACAGTAGAGTCACCACCAGTAATTTTAGAGTAGAATCACCATCAGTAATGTTCGAGTAGAATCACCAACAGTAATGTTACAGTAGAATCACCACCAGTAATGTTAGTGTAGAGTCACCACCAGTAATGTTAGAGTAGAATCACAACCAGTAATGTCAGATTAGAATCACCACCAATAATGTTATAGTAGACTCACCAATAATAATGTTAGAGTAGAGTCACCGCCAGTAATGTTAGAGTAGATTCAAAACCAACAATGTTAGAGTACGGTCACCACCAGTAATGTGAGAGTAGAGCAACACCAGCAATGTTAGAGTAGAGCAACATCAGTAATTTTTGAGTAAGGTCACCACAATTAATGACAGAATAGACTCACCACCAGTAATGTCAGATTAGAAGCATCACCAGTAATGTTAGCATAGGGTCGCAACCATTAATGTGTGATTAGAGTCAACACCAGTAATGTTAGATTAGAATCACCATCAGTAATGTTAGATTAGAATCACCACCAGTAAGGTTAGATTACAATCACCACCAGTAAAGTTAGATTAGAATGACCACCAGTAATGTTAGAGAAGAGTCCCCACCAGTAATGTTAGAGTAGAATCAAAACCAGTAATGTTAGAGAAGAGTCCCCACCAGTAATGTTAGAGTAGGGTCACCACCAGTAATGTTACAGTAGAGTCACCACCAGTAATGTTAGATTAGAGTCACCACCAATAATGTTAGAGTAGAATCACCACCAGTAATGTTAGAGTAGAATCGTCTCCAGTAATGTTAGATTAGAATCACCACCAGTAACGTTAGATTAGAATCACCACCAGTAATGTCAGATTAGAATCATCACCAGTAATGTTAGATTAGAATCACCCCAAGTAATGTTAGAGTTGAATCACCACCAGTAATGTTAGATTAGATTCACCACCAGTCATGTTAGACTAGAATCACCTCCAGTAATGTTAGAGTAGAGTCACTACCAGCAATGTTAGATCGGAATCACCACCAGTCATGTTAGATTAGAATCACCAGCAGTAATGTTACAGTAGAATCACCACCAGTAATGTTAGATTAGAATCACCACCGGTAATGTTAGAGTAGAATCACCACCAGTAAGGTTAGATTAGAAGCATGACCATTAATGTTAGAACAGGGTAACCACCATTAACGTGAGATTAGAGTCACCACCAGTAAGGTTAGATTAGAATCACCACCAGTAATGTTGGAGCAGAATCACCACCAGTAATGTAGTTAATCCCAGTAAGTTAGAATCACCACCAGTAATGTTAGGGTAGTATCACCACCAGTAATGTTAGATTAGTATCACCACAAGTAATGTTAGAGTAGAATCACCACCAGTAATGTTAGAGTAGTATCACCACCAGTAATGTTAGATTAGTTTCACCACCAGTAGTGCTTTTAATTAGAATCACCACCAGTAATGTTCGATTAGAATCACCAAAAGTAATGTTAGAGTAGTGTAACCACCAGTAATGTTAGAGTAGATTCACCACCACTAATATTATTGTCGAATCACCACCAGTAAGGTTAGATTATAATCACCACCAGTAAAGTTAGATTAGAATCACCACCAGTAATGTTGGATTAGAATCACCACCAGTAATGTTATATTAGAATCACCACCAGTAATGTTATATTAGAATCACCACCATTAATGTTAGAGTAGAATCACCACCAGTAATGTTAGAGTAGAATCACCACCAGTAATGTAAGATTGGAATCAACAGCAATAATGTTGGAGAAGAATCACCATCAGCAATGTTAGATTAAAATCACCACCACTAATGTTAGAATAGAATCACCACCAGTAATGTTAGATTAGTATCACCACCAGTAATGTAAGACTAGAATCACCTCCAGTAATGTTAGAGTAGAGTCACTACCAGTAATGTTAGATTGGAATCACCACCAGTCATGTTAGTTTCGAATTACCAGCAGTAATGTTACAGCAGAATCACCAGCAATAATGTTAGATTGGAATCACCACCAGTCATGTTAGAGTAGAATCACCACCAGCAATGTTGGAGTAGAATCACCACCAGTAATGTTGGAGTAGAATCACCATCAGTAATGTTAGAGTTGAATCACCACCAGTAATGTTAGATTAGAAGCATCACCAGTAATGTAAGAATAGGGTAACCACCATTAACGTGAGATTAGAGTCACCACCAGTGAGGTTATATTAGAATCACCACCAGTAATGTTAGAGTAGAATCACCACCAGTAATGTTAGAGTGGAATCAGCACCAGTATTGTTAGATTGGAATCACCACCAATAATGTTGTGAAGAATCACCACCAGCAATGTTAGATAAGAATCACTACCAGTGATGTTAGACTAGAATCACCTCCAGTAATGTTAGAGTAGAGTCACTACCAGCAATGTTAGATTAGAATCTCCACCAGTCATGTTAGATTAGAATCACCAGCAGTAATGTTACAGTAGAATCACCACCAGTAATGTTAGATTAGAATCGCCGCCAGTAATGTTAGAGTAGAATCACCATCAGTAATGTTAGATTAGAATCACCACCAGTAATGTTAGAGTAGAATCACCACCAGTAAGGTTAGATTAGAAGCTTGACCATTAATGTTAGAATAGGGTAACCACCATTAACGTGAGATTAGATTCACCACCAGTAATGTTAGAGTAGAGTCACTACCAGTAATGTTAGATTGGAATCACCACCAGTCATGTTAGATTAGAATCACCAGCAGTAATGTTACAGCAGAATCACCAGCAATAATGTTAGATTGGAATCACCACCAGTCATGTTAGAGTAGAATCACCATCAGCAATGTTGGAGTAGAATCACCACCAGTAATGTTAGATTAGAATCACCGCCAGTAATGTGAGAGTAGAATCACCACCAGTAATGTTAGAGTAGAATCACCACCAGTAAGGTTAGATTAGAAGCATGACCATTAATGTTAGAATAGGGTAACCACCATTAACGTGAGATTAGAGTCACCACCAGTAAGGTTAGATTAGAATCACCACCAGTAATGTTGGAGCAGAATCACCACCAGTAATGTTAGATTAGAATCACCACCAGTAATGTTAGAGTAGAATCACCACCAGTAATGTTAGATTAGTATCACCACCAGTAATGTTAGAGTAGAATCACCACCAGTAATGTTAGATTAGTATCACCACAAGTAATGTTAGAGTAGAATCACCACCAGTAATGTTAGAGTAGTATCACAACCAGTAATGTTAGATTAGTTTCACCACCAGTAGTGCTTTTAATTAGAATCACCACCAGTAATGTTAGAGTAGTGTAACCACCAGTAATGTTAGAGTAGAATCACCACCACTAATATTATTGTCGAATCACCACCAGTAAGGTTAGATTATAATCACCACCGGTAAAGTTAGATTAGAATCACCACCAGTAATGTTGGATTAGAATCACCACCAGTAATGTTATATTAGAATCACAACCATTAATGTTAGATTAGAATAACCACCATTAATGTTAGAGTATAATCACCACCAGTAATGTTAGAGTAGAATCACCACCAGTAATGTTAGAGTAGAATCACCACCAGTAATGTTAGAGTATAATCACCACCAGTAATGTTAGAGTAGAATCACCACCAGTAATGTAAGATTGGAATCAACAGCAATAATGTTGGAGAAGAATCACCATCAGCAATGTTAGATTAAAATCACCACCAGTAATGTTAGAATAGAATCACCACCAGTAATGTTAGATTAGAATCACCACCAGTAATGTAAGACTAGAATCACCTCCAGTAATGTTAGAGTAGAGTAACTACCAGTAGTGTTAGATTGGAATCACCACCAGACATGTTAGATTAGAATCACCACCAGTAATGTTACAGCAGAATCACCACTAAAATTGTTAGATTGTAATCACCACCAGTAATATTAGAGTAGAAACATTCACCAGTAATGTTAGAGTAGAATCACCACCAGTAATGTTAAAGTAGAATCACCTCCAGTAATGTTAGTGTAGAATCACCACCATTAATGTTAGATTAGAATCACCCCCCGTAAAGTTAGAGTAGAGTCACCACCAGTAATGTTAGAGTAGAATCAATACCATTAATGTTAGAGTAGAATCATCTCCAGTAATTTCAGAGTAGAATCACCATCAGTAATGTTAGAGTAGAATCACCACCAGTAATTTTATAGTAGAATCACCACCAGTAATGTTAGATTAGAATCACCACAAGTAATGTTAGCTGAGAATCACCACCAGTAATGTTAGATTAGAATCAACGCCAGTAATGTTAGAGTAGAATCACCACCAGTAATGTTAGAGTAGAATCACCACCAGTAAGGTTAGATTAGAAGCATGACCATTAATGTTAGAATAGGGTAACCACCATTAACGTGAGATTAGAGTCACCACCAGTAAGGTTAGATTAGAATCACCACCAGTAATGTTGGAGCAGAATCACCACCAGTAATGTTAGATTAGAATCACCACCAGTAATGTTAGAGTAGAATCACCACCAGTAATGTTAGATTAGTATCACCACCAGTAATGTTAGAGTAGAATCACCACCAGTAATGTTAGATTAGTATCACCACAAGTAATGTTAGAGTAGAATCACCACCAGTAATGTTAGAGTAGTATCACAACCAGTAATGTTAGATTAGTTTCACCACCAGTAGTGCTTTTAATTAGAATCACCACCAGTAATGTTAGAGTAGTGTAACCACCAGTAATGTTAGAGTAGAATCACCACCACTAATATTATTGTCGAATCACCACCAGTAAGGTTAGATTATAATCACCACCGGTAAAGTTAGATTAGAATCACCACCAGTAATGTTGGATTAGAATCACCACCAGTAATGTTATATTAGAATCACCACCATTAATGTTAGATTAGAATAACCACCATTAATGTTAGAGTATAATCACCACCAGTAATGTTAGAGTAGAATCACCACCAGTAATGTTAGAGTAGAATCACCACCAGTAATGTTAGAGTATAATCACCACCAGTAATGTTAGAGTAGAATCACCACCAGTAATGTAAGATTGGAATCAACAGCAATAATGTTGGAGAAGAATCACCATCAGCAATGTTAGATTAAAATCACCACCAGTAATGTTAGAATAGAATCACCACCAGTAATGTTAGATTAGAATCACCACCAGTAATGTAAGACTAGAATCACCTCCAGTAATGTTAGAGTAGAGTAACTACCAGTAGTGTTAGATTGGAATCACCACCAGACATGTTAGATTAGAATCCCCACCAGTAATGTTACAGCAGAATCACCACTAAAATTGTTAGATTGTAATCACCACCAGTAATATTGGAGTAGAAACATTCACCAGTAATGTTAGAGTAGAATCACCACCAGTAATGTTAGAGTAGAATCACCACCAGTAATGTTAAAGTAGAATCACCTCCAGTAATGTTAGTGTAGAATCACCACCAGTAATGTTAGATTAGAATCAACACCAGTAATGTAAGAGTAGAATCACCACCATTAATGTTAGATTAGAATCACCCCCCGTAAAGTTAGAGTAGAGTCACCACCAGTAATGTTAGAGTAGAATCAATACCATTAATGTTAGAGTAGAATCATCTCCAGTAATTTCAGAGTAGAATCACCATCAGTAATGTTAGAGTAGAATCACCACCAGTAATTTTATAGTAGAATCACCACCAGTAATGTTAGATTAGAATCACCACAAGTAATGTTAGCTGAGAATCACCACCAGTAATGTTAGATTAGAATCACCACCAGTAATGTGTGATTAGAAACACCACCAGTAATGTTAGAGTAGAATCACCACCAGTAATGTTAGATTAGTATCACCACAAATAATGTTAGAGTAGAA
The DNA here is from genome assembly GCA_030390025.1 of Squalus acanthias. NCBI lineage: Eukaryota > Metazoa > Chordata > Chondrichthyes > Squaliformes > Squalidae > Squalus > Squalus acanthias. The sequence continues at coordinate 681,876 of JASTWF010000200.1, read as the reverse complement.
TCACCACCAGTAATGTTAGAGTAGTATCACCACCAGTAATGTTAGGTTAGTTTCACCACCAGTCGTGCTTTTAATTAGAATCACCACCAGTAATGTTTGATTAGAATCACCACCAGTAATGTTAGAGTAGTGTAACCACCAGTAATGTTAGGTTAGTTTCACCACCAGTAATGTTAGAGTAGAATCACCACCAGTAATGTTAGGTTAGTTTCACCACCAGTAGTGCTTTTAATTAGAATCACCACCAGTAATGTTAGATTAGAATCACCACCAGTAAAGTTAGGTTAGAATCACCACCAGTAATGTTGGATTAGAATCACCACCAGTAATTTTATATTAGAATCACCACCAGTAATGTTATATTAGAATCACCACCAGTAATGTTAGAGTAGAATCACCACCAGTAATGTTAGAGTAGTATCACCACCAGTAATGTTAGATTAGTTTCACCACCAGTAGTGCTTTTAATTAGAATCACCACCAGTAATGTTAGATTAGAATCACCACCAGTAATGTTAGAGTAGAATCACCACCACTAATATTATTGTCGAATCACCACCAGTAAGGTTATATTATAATCACCACCAGTAAAGTTAGATTAGAATCACCACCAGTAATGTTGGATTAGAATCACCACCAGTAATGTTATATTAGAATCACCACCATTAATGTTAGATTAGAATAACCACCATTAATGTTAGAGTAGAATCACCACCAGTAATGTTAGAGTAGAATCACCACCAGTAATGTAAGATTGGAATCAACAGCAATAATGTTGGAGAAGAATCACCATCAGCAATGTTAGATTAAAATCACCACCACTAATGTTAGAATAGAATCACCACCAGTAATGTTAGATTAGTATCACCACCAGTAATGTAAGACTAGAATCACCTCCAGTAATGTTAGAGTAGAGTCACTACCAGTAATGTTAGATTAGAATAACCACATTAATGTTAGAGTAGAATCACCACCAGTAATGTTAGAGTAGAATCACCATCAGTAATGTTAGATTAGTATCACCACAATTAATGTTAGAGTAGAATCACCACCAGTAATGTTAGAGTAGTATCACCACCAGTAATGTGAGATTAGTTTCACCACCAGTAGTGCTTTTAATTAGAACACCACCAGTAATGTTAGATTAGAATCACCAAAAGTAATGTTAGAGTAGAATCACCACCATTAATGTTAGAGTAGAATCACCACCAGTAATGTTAGAGTAGAATCACCACCAGTAATGTAAGATTGGAATCAACAGCAATAATGTTGGAGAAGAATCACCATCAGCAATGTTAGATTAAAATCACCACCACTAATGTTAGAATAGAATCACCACCAGTAATGTTAGATTAGAATCACCACCAGTAATGTAAGACTAGAATCACCTCCAGTAATGTTAGAGTAGAGTCACTACCAGTAATGTTAGATTGGAATCACCACCAGTCATGTTAGATTAGAATCACCAGCAGTAATGTTACAGCAGAATCACCAGCAATAATGTTAGATTGGAATCACCACCAGTCATGTTAGAGTAGAATCACCACCAGCAATGTTGGAGTAGAATCACCACCAGTAATGTTAGATTAGAATCACCGCCAGTAATGTTAGAGTAGAATCACCATCAGTAATGTTAGAGTAGAATCACCACCAGTAAGGTTAGATTAGAAGCATGACCATTAATGTTAGAATAGGGTAACCACCATTAACGTGAGATTAGAATCACCGCCAGTAATGTTAGAGTAGAATCACCACCATTGACGTGAGATTAGAGTCACCACCAGTAAGGTTAGATTAGATTCACCACCAGTAATGTTGGAGCAGAATCACCACCAGTAATGTTAGATTAGAATCACCACCAGTAATGTTAGAGTAGAATCACCACCAGTAATGTTAGATTAGTATCACCACAAGTAATGTTAGTGTAGAATCACCACCAGTAATGTTAGAGTAGTATCACCACCAGTAATGTGAGATTAGTTTCACCACCAGTAGTGCTTGTAATTAGAATCACCACCAGTAATATTAGATTAGAATCACCACCAGTAATGTTAGAGTAGAATCACCACCACTAATATTATTGTCGAATCACCACCAGTAAGGTTAGATTATAATCACCACCAGTAAAGTTAGATTAGAATCACCACCAGTAATGTTGGATTAGAATCACCACCAGTAATGTTATATTAGAATCACCACCATTAATGTTAGATTAGAATAACCACCATTAATGTTAGAGTAGAATCACCACCAGTAATGTTAGAGTAGAATCACCACCAGTAATGTAAGATTGGAATCAACAGCAATAATGTTGGAGAAGAATCACCATCAGCAATGTTAGATTAAAATCACCACCACTAATGTTAGAATAGAATCACCACCAGTAATGTTGGATTAGAATCACTACCAGTAATGTTAGATTAAAATCACCACCAGTAATGTTAGAATAGAATCACCACCAGTAATGTTAGATTAGAATCACCACCAGTAATGTAAGACTAGAATCACCTCCAGTAATGTTAGAGTAGAGTAACTACCAGTAATGTTAGATTGGAATCACCACCAGACATGTTAGATTAGAATCACCACCAGTAATATTAGAGTAGAAACATTCACCAGTAATGTTAGACTAGAATCACCACCAGTAATGTTAGAGTAGAATCACCACCAGTAATGTTAAAGTAGAATCACCTCCAGTAATGTTAGTGTAGAATCACCACCATTAATGTTAGATTAGAATCACCCCCCGTAAAGTTAGAGTAGAGTCACCACCAGTAATGTTAGAGTAGAATCACCACCAGTAATGTTAGAGTAGAATCACCACCAGTAATGTTAGAGTAGAATCACCATCAGTAATGTTAGAGTAGAATCACCACCAGTAATTTTATAGTAGAATCACCACCATTAATGTTAGAGTATAATCACCACCAGTAATGTTAGAGTAGAATCACCACCAGTAATGTTAGAGTAGAATCACCACCAGTAATGTTAGAGTATAATCACCACCAGTAATGTTAGAGTAGAATCACCACCAGTAATGTAAGATTGGAATCAACAGCAATAATGTTGGAGAAGAATCACCATCAGCAATGTTAGATTAAAATCACCACCAGTAATGTTAGAATAGAATCACCACCAGTAATGTTAGATTAGAATCACCACCAGTAATGTAAGACTAGAATCACCTCCAGTAATGTTAGAGTAGAGTAACTACCAGTAGTGTTAGATTGGAATCACCACCAGACATGTTAGATTAGAATCACCACCAGTAATGTTACAGCAGAATCACCACTAAAATTGTTAGATTGTAATCACCACCAGTAATATTAGAGTAGAAACATTCACCAGTAATGTTAGAGTAGAATCACCACCAGTAATGTTAAAGAAGAATCACCTCCAGTAATGTTAGTGTAGAATCACCACCATTAATGTTAGATTAGAATCACCCCCCGTAAAGTTAGAGTAGAGTCACCACCAGTAATGTTAGAGTAGAATCAATACCATTAATGTTAGAGTAGAATCATCTCCAGTAATTTCAGAGTAGAATCACCATCAGTAATGTTAGAGTAGAATCACCACCAGTAATTTTATAGTAGAATCACCACCAGTAATGTTAGATTAGAATCACCACAAGTAATGTTAGCTGAGAATCACCACCAGTAATGTTAGATTAGAATCAACGCCAGTAATGTTAGAGTAGAATCACCACCAGTAATGTTAGAGTAGAATCACCACCAGTAAGGTTAGATTAGAAGCATGACCATTAATGTTAGAATAGGGTAACCACCATTAACGTGAGATTAGAGTCACCACCAGTAAGGTTAGATTAGAATCACCACCAGTAATGTTGGAGCAGAATCACCACCAGTAATGTTAGATTAGAATCACCACCAGTAATGTTAGAGTAGAATCACCACCAGTAATGTTAGATTAGTATCACCACCAGTAATGTTAGAGTAGAATCACCACCAGTAACGTTAGATTAGTATCACCACAAGTAATGTTAGAGTAGAATCACCACCAGTAATGTTAGAGTAGTATCACAACCAGTAATGTTAGATTAGTTTCACCACCAGTAGTGCTTTTAATTAGAATCACCACCAGTAATGTTAGAGTAGTGTAACCACCAGTAATGTTAGAGTAGAATCACCACCACTAATATTATTGTCGAATCACCACCAGTAAGGTTAGATTATAATCACCACCGGTAAAGTTAGATTAGAATCACCACCAGTAATGTTGGATTAGAATCACCACCAGTAATGTTATATTAGAATCACCACCATTAATGTTAGATTAGAATAACCACCATTAATGTTAGAGTATAATCACCACCAGTAATGTTAGAGTAGAATCACCACCAGTAATGTTAGAGTAGAATCACCACCAGTAATGTTAGAGTATAATCACCACCAGTAATGTTAGAGTAGAATCACCACCAGTAATGTAAGATTGGAATCAACAGCAATAATGTTGGAGAAGAATCACCATCAGCAATGTTAGATTAAAATCACCACCAGTAATGTTAGAATAGAATCACCACCAGTAATGTTAGATTAGAATCACCACCAGTAATGTAAGACTAGAATCACCTCCAGTAATGTTAGAGTAGAGTAACTACCAGTAGTGTTAGATTGGAATCACCACCAGACATGTTAGATTAGAATCCCCACCAGTAATGTTACAGCAGAATCACCACTAAAATTGTTAGATTGTAATCACCACCAGTAATATTGGAGTAGAAACATTCACCAGTAATGTTAGAGTAGAATCACCACCAGTAATGTTAGAGTAGAATCACCACCAGTAATGTTAAAGTAGAATCACCTCCAGTAATGTTAGTGTAGAATCACCACCAGTAATGTTAGATTAGAATCAACACCAGTAATGTAAGAGTAGAATCACCACCATTAATGTTAGATTAGAATCACCCCCCGTAAAGTTAGAGTAGAGTCACCACCAGTAATGTTAGAGTAGAATCAATACCATTAATGTTAGAGTAGAATCATCTCCAGTAATTTCAGAGTAGAATCACCATCAGTAATGTTAGAGTAGAATCACCACCAGTAATTTTATAGTAGAATCACCACCAGTAATGTTAGATTAGAATCACCACAAGTAATGTTAGCTGAGAATCACCACCAGTAATGTTAGATTAGAATCACCACCAGTAATGTGTGATTAGAAACACCACCAGTAATGTTAGAGTAGAATCACCACCAGTAATGTTAGATTAGTATCACCACAAATAATGTTAGAGTAGAATCACCACCAGTAATGTTAGAGTAGTATCACCACCAGTAATGTTAGGTTAGTTTCACCACCAGTCGTGCTTTTAATTAGAATCACCACCAGTAATGTTTGATTAGAATCACCACCAGTAATGTTAGAGTAGTGTAACCACCAGTAATGTTAGGTTAGTTTCACCACCAGTAATGTTAGAGTAGAATCACCACCAGTAATGTTAGGTTAGTTTCACCACCAGTAGTGCTTTTAATTAGAATCACCACCAGTAATGTTAGATTAGAATCACCACCAGTAAAGTTAGGTTAGAATCACCACCAGTAATGTTGGATTAGAATCACCACCAGTAATTTTATATTAGAATCACCACCAGTAATGTTATATTAGAATCACCACCAGTAATGTTAGAGTAGAATCACCACCAGTAATGTTAGAGTAGTATCACCACCAGTAATGTTAGATTAGTTTCACCACCAGTAGTGCTTTTAATTAGAATCACCACCAGTAATGTTAGATTAGAATCACCACCAGTAATGTTAGAGTAGAATCACCACCACTAATATTATTGTCGAATCACCACCAGTAAGGTTATATTATAATCACCACCAGTAAAGTTAGATTAGAATCACCACCAGTAATGTTGGATTAGAATCACCACCAGTAATGTTATATTAGAATCACCACCATTAATGTTAGATTAGAATAACCACCATTAATGTTAGAGTAGAATCACCACCAGTAATGTTAGAGTAGAATCACCACCAGTAATGTAAGATTGGAATCAACAGCAATAATGTTGGAGAAGAATCACCATCAGCAATGTTAGATTAAAATCACCACCACTAATGTTAGAATAGAATCACCACCAGTAATGTTAGATTAGTATCACCACCAGTAATGTAAGACTAGAATCACCTCCAGTAATGTTAGAGTAGAGTCACTACCAGTAATGTTAGATTAGAATAACCACATTAATGTTAGAGTAGAATCACCACCAGTAATGTTAGAGTAGAATCACCATCAGTAATGTTAGATTAGTATCACCACAATTAATGTTAGAGTAGAATCACCACCAGTAATGTTAGAGTAGTATCACCACCAGTAATGTGAGATTAGTTTCACCACCAGTAGTGCTTTTAATTAGAACACCACCAGTAATGTTAGATTAGAATCACCAAAAGTAATGTTAGAGTAGAATCACCACCATTAATGTTAGAGTAGAATCACCACCAGTAATGTTAGAGTAGAATCACCACCAGTAATGTAAGATTGGAATCAACAGCAATAATGTTGGAGAAGAATCACCATCAGCAATGTTAGATTAAAATCACCACCACTAATGTTAGAATAGAATCACCACCAGTAATGTTAGATTAGAATCACCACCAGTAATGTAAGACTAGAATCACCTCCAGTAATGTTAGAGTAGAGTCACTACCAGTAATGTTAGATTGGAATCACCACCAGTCATGTTAGATTAGAATCACCAGCAGTAATGTTACAGCAGAATCACCAGCAATAATGTTAGATTGGAATCACCACCAGTCATGTTAGAGTAGAATCACCACCAGCAATGTTGGAGTAGAATCACCACCAGTAATGTTAGATTAGAATCACCGCCAGTAATGTTAGAGTAGAATCACCATCAGTAATGTTAGAGTAGAATCACCACCAGTAAGGTTAGATTAGAAGCATGACCATTAATGTTAGAATAGGGTAACCACCATTAACGTGAGATTAGAATCACCGCCAGTAATGTTAGAGTAGAATCACCACCATTGACGTGAGATTAGAGTCACCACCAGTAAGGTTAGATTAGATTCACCACCAGTAATGTTGGAGCAGAATCACCACCAGTAATGTTAGATTAGAATCACCACCAGTAATGTTAGAGTAGAATCACCACCAGTAATGTTAGATTAGTATCACCACAAGTAATGTTAGAGTAGAATCACCACCAGTAATGTTAGAGTAGTATCACCACCAGTAATGTGAGATTAGTTTCACCACCAGTAGTGCTTGTAATTAGAATCACCACCAGTAATGTTAGAGTAGAATCACCACCACTAATATTATTGTCGAATCACCACCAGTAAGGTTAGATTATAATCACCACCAGTAAAGTTAGATTAGAATCACCACCAGTAATGTTGGATTAGAATCACCACCAGTAATGTTATATTAGAATCACCACCATTAATGTTAGATTAGAATAACCACCATTAATGTTAGAGTAGAATCACCACCAGTAATGTTAGAGTAGAATCACCACCAGTATTGTAAGATTGGAATCAACAGCAATAATGTTGGAGAAGAATCACCATCAGCAATGTTAGATTAAAATCACCACCACTAATGTTAGAATAGAATCACCACCAGTAATGTTGGATTAGAATCACTACCAGTAATGTTAGATTAAAATCACCACCAGTAATGTTAGAATAGAATCACCACCAGTAATGTTAGATTAGAATCACCACCAGTAATGTAAGACTAGAATCACCTCCAGTAATGTTAGAGTAGAGTAACTACCAGTAATGTTAGATTGGAATCACCACCAGACATGTTAGATTAGAATCACCACCAGTAATATTAGAGTAGAAACATTCACCAGTAATGTTAGACTAGAATCACCACCAGTAATGTTAGAGTAGAATCACCACCAGTAATGTTAAAGTAGAATCACCTCCAGTAATGTTAGTGTAGAATCACCACCATTAATGTTAGATTAGAATCACCCCCCGTAAAGTTAGAGTAGAGTCACCACCAGTAATGTTAGAGTAGAATCACCACCAGTAATGTTAGAGTAGAATCACCACCAGTAATGTTAGAGTAGAATCACCATCAGTAATGTTAGAGTAGAATCACCACCAGTAATTTTATAGTAGAATCACCACCAGTAACGTTAGATTAGAATCACCACAAGTAATATTAGCTGAGAATAACCACCAGTAATGTGTGATTAGAAACACCACCAGTAATGTTAGAGTAGGGTCACCACCAGTAATGTTAGAGTAGAGTCACCACCAGTAATGTTAGAGTAGGGTCACCACCATTCATGTTAGAGTAGAGTCACCACCATTAATGTTAGATTAGAATCACCACCAGTAATGTTAGAGTAGAGTCACCACAAGTAATGTTAGAGTAGAGTCACCACCAGTAATGTTAGATTAGAATCACCACCAGTAATGTTAGAGTAGAGTCACCACCATTAATGTTAGAGTAGAGTCACCAGCAGTAATGTTAGAGTAGAGTCACAACCAGTAATGTTAGATTAGAATGACCACCAGTAATGTTAGAGTAGTCTCACCAATAATAATGTTAGAGTAGACTCACCACCAGTAATGTTAGTTTAGATTCAAAACCAATAATGTTAGAGTACGTTCACCACCTGTAATGTTAGAGTAGAGCAACACCAGCAATGTTAGAGTAGCGCAACACCAGTAATTTTAGAGTAAGGTCAACACCATTAATGACAGAATAGACTCACCACCAGTAATGTCAGATTAGAAGCATCACCAGTAATGTTAGCATAGGGTCGCAACCATTAATCTGTGATTAGAGTCAACCCCAGTGATGTTTGATTAGAATCACCACCAGTAATGTTAGATTAGTATCACCACCAGTAATGTTAGAGTGGAGTCATCAACAGTAATGTTAGAGCAGAATCACCACCAGTAATGTTAGATTAGAATCACCACCAGAGATGTTAGAGTCTAGTCACCACCAGTAATGTTCGAGTAGGGTCACCACCAGTAATCTTACAGTAGAATCACCACCAGTAATGTTAGAGTAGAATCGTCACCAGTAATGTTAAATTAGAATCACCACCAGTAACGTTAGATTAGAATCACCACCAGTAATGCTGGATTAGAATCATCTCCAGTAATGTTAGATTAGAATCACCCCCAGTAATGTTAGAGTAGAATAAACACCAGTAATGTTATGGTAGCATCACCATCACTAATGTCAGTACGGTCACCACTAGTAATGTTAGAGTAGAGCAACACCAGTAAGGTTAGAGATGAGCTACACCAGTAATTTTAGAGTCTGGTCATCTCCATTAATGCCAGAATAGACTCACCACCAGTAATGTTAGATTAGAAGCATCAACATTAATGTTGGAATAGGGTAACCAACATTAATATGAGATTAGAGTCACCACCATTAAAGTTAGATTAGAATCACCACCAGTAATGTTAGAGTAGAATCACCACCAGTAATGTTAGAGTAGAATCACCACCAATAATGTTGAGAAGAATCACCACCAGTAAAGTTAAATAACAATCACTACCAGTATTGTTAGAATAGAATCACCACCATTAATGTTAGAGTAGAATCACCACCAGTAATGTTAGAGTAGAATCACCACCAGTAATGTTAGAGTAGAATCACCACCAATAATGTTGAGAAGAATCACCACCAGTAATGTTAAATAAGAATCACTACCAGTATTGTTAGAATAGAATCACCACCATTAATGTTAGAGTAGAATCACCACCAGTAATGTTATAATACAATAACCACCAGTAATGTTAGAGGAGAGTCACCATCAGCAATGTTAGAGTAGAGTCACCACCAGTAATGATAGATTAAAGTCAGCACCAGTAATGTTAGTGTAGAGTCACCAGCAGTAATGTTAGAGCAGAATCACCACCAGTAATATTAGAGTAGGGTCACCACCAGTAATGTTAGAGTAGAGTCACCACCAGTAATGTTAGAGTAGGGTCACCACCATTAATGTTAGAGTAGAGTCACCACCATTAATGTTAGATTAGAATCACCACCAGTAATGTTAGAGTAGAGTCACCACAAGTAATGTTAGAGTAGAGTCACCACCAGTAATGTTAGATTAGAATCACCACCAGTAATGTTAGAGTAGAGTCACCACCATTAATGTTAGAGTAGAGTCACCAGCAGTAATGTTAGAGTAGAGTCACAACCAGTAATGTTAGATTAGAATGACCACCAGTAATGTTAGAGTAGTCTCACCAATAATAATGTTAGAGTAGACTCACCACCAGTAATGTTAGAGTAGATTCAAAACCAATAATGTTAGAGTACGTTCACCACCTGTAATGTTAGAGTAGAGCAACACCAGCAATGTTAGAGTAGCGCAACACCAGTAATTTTAGAGTAAGGTCAACACCATTAATGACAGAATAGACTCACCACCAGTAATGTCAGATTAGAAGCATCACCAGTAATGTTAGCATAGGGTCGCAACCATTAATCTGTGATTAGAGTCAACCCCAGTGATGTTAGATTAGAATCACCACCAGTAATGTTAGATTAGTATCACCACCAGTAATGTTAGAGTGGAGTCATCAACAGTAATGTTAGAGCAGAATCACCACCAGTAATGTTAGATTAGAATCACCACCAGAGATGTTAGAGTCTAGTCACCACCAGTAATGTTAGAGTAGGGTCACCACCAGTAATCTTACAGTAGAATCACCACCAGTAATGTTAGAGTAGAATCGTCACCAGTAATGTTAGATTAGAATCACCACCAGTAACGTTAGATTAGAATCACCACCAGTAATGCTGGATTAGAATCATCTCCAGTAATGTTAGATTAGAATCACCCCCAGTAATGTTAGAGTAGAATAAACACCAGTAATGTTATAGTAGCATCACCATCACTAATGTCAGTACGGTCACCACTAGTAATGTTAGAGTAGAGCAACACCAGTAAGGTTAGAGATGAGCAACACCAGTCATTTTAGAGTCTGGTCATCTCCATTAATGCCAGAATAGACTCACCACCAGTAATGTTAGATTAGAAGCATCAACATTAATGTTGGAATAGGGTAACCAACATTAATATGAGATTAGAGTCACCACCATTAAAGTTAGATTAGAATCACCACCAGTAATGTTAGAGTAGAATCACCACCAGTAATGTTAGAGTAGAATCACCACCAATAATGTTGAGAAGAATCACCACCAGTAATGTTAAATAACAATCACTACCAGTATTGTTAGAATAGAATCACCACCATTAATGTTAGAGTAGAATCACCACCAGTAATGTTAGAGTAGAATCACCACCAGTAATGTTAGAGTAGAATCACCACCAATAATGTTGAGAAGAATCACCACCAGTAATGTTAAATAAGAATCACTACCAGTATTGTTAGAATAGAATCACCACCATTAATGTTAGAGTAGAATCACCACCAGTAATGTTATAATACAATAACCACCAGTAATGTTAGAGGAGAGTCACCATCAGCAATGTTAGAGTAGAGTCACCACCAGTAATGATAGATTAAAGTCAGCACCAGTAATGTTAGTGTAGAGTCACCAGCAGTAATGTTAGAGTAGAATCACCACCAGTAATATTAGAGTAGGGTCACCACCAGTAATGTTAGAGTAGAGTCACCACCATTAATGTTAGATTAGAATCACCACCAGTAATGTTAGAGTAGAGTCACCACAAGTAATGTTAGAGTAGAGTCACCACCAGTAATGTTAGATTAGAATCACCACCAGTAATGTTAGAGTAGAGTCACCACCATTAATGTTAGAGTAGAGTCACCAGCAGTAATGTTAGAGTAGAGTCACAACCAGTAATGTTAGATTAGAATGACCACCAGTAATGTTAGAGTAGTCTCACCAATAATAATGTTAGAGTAGACTCACCACCAGTAATGTTAGAGTAGATTCAAAACCAATAATGTTAGAGTACGGTCACCACCTGTAATGCTAGAGTAGAGCAACACCAGCAATGTTAGAGTAGAGCAACACCAGTAATTTTAGAGTAAGGTCAACACCATTAATGACAGAATAGACTCACCACCAGTAATGTCAGATTAGAAGCATCACCAGTAATGTTAGCATAGGGTCGCAACCATTAATCTGTGATTAGAGTCAACCCCAGTGATGTTAGATTAGAATCACCACCAGTAATGTTAGATTAGAATCACCACCAGTAATGTTAGAGTGGAGTCATCAACAGTAATGTTAGAGCAGAATCACCACCAGTAATGTTAGATTAGAATCACCACCAGAGATGTTAGAGTCTAGTCACCACCAGTAATGTTAGAGTAGAGTCACCACCAGTAATCTTACAGTAGAATCACCACCAGTAATGTTAGAGTAGAGTCACCACCAATGATGTTAGAATAGAATCGCCACCAGTAATGTTAGAGTAGAATCGTCACCAGTAATGTTAGATTAGAATCATCTCCAGTAATGTTAGATTAGAATCACCACCAGTAATGTTAGATTAGAATCACCACCAGTAACGTTAGATTAGAATCACCACCAGTAATGTTAGATTAGAATCATCTCCAGTAATGTTAGATTAGAATCACCCCCAGTAATGTTAGAGTAGAATCAACACCAGTAATGTTATAGTCGCATCACCATCACTAATGTCAGTACGGTCACCACTAGTAATGTTAGAGTAGAGCAACACCAGTATGGTTAGAGATGAGCAACACCAGTAATTTTGGAGTCTGGTCATCTCCATTAATGCCAGAATAGACTCACCACCAGTAATGTTAGATTAGAAGCATCAACATTAATGTTGGAATAGGGTAACCAACATTAATATGAGATTAGAGTCACCACCATTAAAGTTAGATTAGAATCACCACCAGTAATGTTAGAGTAGAATCACCACCAGTAATGTTAGAGTAGAATCACCACCAATAATGTTGAGAAGAATCACCACCAGTAATGTTAAATAACAATCACTACCAGTATTGTTAGAATAGAATCAACACCATTAATGTTAGAGTAGAATCACCACCAGTAATGTTAGAGTAGAATCACCACCAGTAATGTTAGAGTAGAATCACCACCAATAATGTTGAGAAGAATCACCACCAGTAATGTTAAATAAGAATCACTACCAGTATTGTTAGAATAGAATCACCACCATTAATGTTAGAGTAGAATCACCACCAGTAATGTTATAATACAATAACCACCAGTAATGTTAGAGGAGAGTCACCATCAGCAATGTTAGAGTAGAATCACCACCAGTAATGTTCGAGCCGAATCACCACGAGTAATGTTAGAGTAGAATCACCTCCAGTAATGTTAGAGTAGAATGACCGCCAGTAATGTTAGATTGGAATCAGCAGCAATAATGTTAGAGAAGAATCACCATCAGCAATGTTAGATTAAAATCAACACCAGTAATGTTAGAACAGAATCACCACCAGTAATGTTAGATTAGAATCAGCACCAGTAATGTTAGACTAGAATCACCTCCAGTAATGTTAGAGTAGAGTCACTACCAGTAATGTTAGATTGGAATCACCACCAGTCATTTTAGATTAGAAACACCACCAGCAATGTTACAGCAGAATCACCACCAAAATTGTTAGATTGGAATCACCACCAGTAATGTTAGAGTAGAATCACCACCAGTAATGTTAGAGTAGAATCATTCACCAGTAATGTTAGAGTAGAATCACCACCAGTAAGGTTAGAGTAGAATCACCATCAGTAATGTTAAAGTAGAATCACCTCCAGTGATGTTAGTGTAGAATCACCACCAGTAATGTTATATTAGAATCACCACCAGTAAAGTAAGAGTAGAATCACCACCATTAATGTTAGATTAGAATCACCTCGAGTAATGTTAGAGTAGAGTCACCACCAGTAATGTTATAGCCGAATCAACACCAGTAATGTTAGATTAGAGTCACCACCAGGAATGTTAGAGTAGAATCACCACCAGTAATTTTAGAGTAGAATCACCACCAGCAATTTTAGAATTGGGTCGCAACCATTTATGTGCGATTAGAGTCTCGACCAGTAATATTAGATTAGGGTCACGACCAGCAATTTTAGAATAGGGTAACCACCATTAATCTGAGATTAGAGTCACCACCAGTAAGATTAGATTAGAATCACCACCAGTAATGTTGGATTAGAATCACCACCAGTAAGGTTAGATTACAATCACCAGCAGTAAAGTTAGATTAGAATCACCACTCGTAATGTTACCGTAGAGTCACCACCAGTAATGTTAGAGTACAGTCACCAACCGTAATGTTAGAGTAGAATCACAACCAGTAATGTTACAGTAGAGTCACCACCAGTAATGTTAGAGTTGAATCAACAACAGTAATGATAGAGTAGAATCACCATCATTAATGTTAGAGTAGAGTCACCACCAGTAATTTTTGTGTACAATTACCACCAGTAATGTTAGAGTAGAATCATCACCAGTAATGTTAGAGTAGAATCATCACCAGTAATGTTAGAGTAGAATCACCATCAGTAATGTTACAGTAGAATCACCAGCAATAATGTTACAGTAGAGTCACCACCAGTAATGTTAGAGTAGAATTACCAGCAGAAATTTCAGAGTAGATTCACCACCAGTAATGTTAGAGTTGAATCACCACCAGTAATGTTAGAGTAGAATCACCTCCAGTAATTTTAGAGTAGAATCACCATCAGTAATGTGAGAGTAGAATCACCACCAGTAATTTTAGAGTTGAATCACCACCAGTAATGTTAGATTAGAATCAACACCAGTAATGTTTGATTAGAATCACCACCATTAATGTTAGTGTAGGCTCACCACCAGTAATGTTTGAGTAGAGTCACCACCAGTAATGTTAGAATAGGGTCACCACCATTAATGTTAGTGTAGAGTCACCACCAGTATTGTTAGAATAGGGTCACCACCATTAATGTTAGTGTAGAGTCACCACCAGTAATGTTAGAGTAGAGTTACCAGCAGTAATGTTAGAGTAGAATTACCACCAGTAATGTTAGAGTAGGGTCA
>JASTWF010000200.1:548058-666672 GCA_030390025.1 Squalus acanthias | reverse complement strand
ACCACCAGTAATGTTAGAGTCTGGTCATCTCCATTAATGACAGATTAGACTCACCACAAGTAATGTTAGATTAGAAGCATAACCAGTAATGTTAGAATAGGGTAACCACCATTAACGTGAGATTAGAGTCACCACCAGTGAGGTTAGATTAGAATCACCAACATTAATGTTAGAGTAGAATCACCACCAGTAATGTTAGTGTAGAATCACCACCAGTAATGTTAGATTACAATAACCACCAGTAATGTTAGAGGAGAGTCAGCATCAGCAAAGTTAGAGTAGAATCACCACCAGTAATTATCGAGTCGAATCACCACGAGTAATGTTAGAGTAGTATCACCACCAGTAATGTTAGATTAGAATCACCGCCAGTAATATTAGAGTAGAATCACCACCAGTAATGTTAGAGTAGAATCAACATCAGCAATGTTAGAGTAGAGTCAACACCAGTAATGTTAGAGTCGAGTCACCACCAGTAATGTTAGAGTAGAGTCACCACCAGTAATGTTAGATTAGAATCACTACCAGTAATGTTAGAGTAGAGTCACCACCATTAGTGTTATACTAGAATCACCACAAGTAATGTTAGGGTAGAATCACCACAAGTAATGTTAGATTAGAATCAACACCAGTAATGTTGGAGTAGATTCACCACTAGAAATGTTAGAGTAGAATCAACACCAGTAATGTTAGAGTAGAATAACTATCAGTAATGTTAGATTAGAATCACCACCAGTAATATTAGAGTACAGTAACCACCAGTAATGTTTGAGTAGAATCACCAGCATTAATGTCAGATAAGAATCACTACCAGTAATGTTAGAGTAGAGTCACCAGCAATAATGTTATGCTAGAATCACCACCAGTAATGTTAGAGAAGAATCACCAGCAGTAATGTTAGAGTATAATCACCTCCAGTAATTTTAGAGTCGAATCACCAGCAGTAATGTTAGAGTAGAATCACCACCAGTAATTTTCGAGTAGAATCACCACCAGTAATGTTAGATTAGAATCACCACTAGTAATGTTAGCTTAGAATAACAACCAGTAATGTTAGATTAGAATCACCACCAGTAATGTTACAGTAGACTCACCAATAATAATGTTAGAGTAGAGCCACCACTAGTAATGTTAGAGTAGATTCAAAACCAGTAATGTTAGAGTACGGTCACCACCAGTAATTTTAGAGTAGAGCAACACCAGTAATTTTAACATAGGGTCGCAACCATTAATGCGTGATTAGAGTCACCACCAGCAATGTTAGATTAGAATCACAACCAGTAATGTTAGATTAGAATCACAACCAGTAATGTTAGATTAGAATCACCACCAGTAATGTTAGATTAGAAACACCACCAGTAAGGTTAGATATCAATCACCACCAGGAAAGTTAGATAAGAATCACCACCAGTAATGGTAGAGTAGAATCACCACCAGTAATGTTAGTGTAGAATCAACATCAGCAATGTTAGAGTAGAGTCAACACCAGTAATGTTACAGTCGAGTCACCACCAGTAATGTTAGATTAGAATCACTACCAGTAATGTTAGAGTTGAGACACCACCAGTAGTGTTATACTAGAATCACCACAAGTAATGTTAGGGTAGAATCACCACAAATAATTTTAGATCAGAATCACCACCATTAATGTTAGATTAGAATCACCACCAGTAATGTTAGATTAGGATCACCGCCAGTAATGTTGGAGAAGCGTCACCACCAGTAATGTTAGAGAAGAGTCACCACCAGTAATGATAAAGTAGAATCACCACCAGTAATGGTAGAGTAGAGTCACCACCATTAATGTCAGAGTAGAGTCACCAGCATTAATGTTAGAGTAGAGTCACCAGAATTAATGTTAGATTAGAATCACCACCAGTAATATTAGAGTAGGGTCACCACCAGAAATGTTAGATTAGAATCACCACCAGTAATGTTAGAGTAGCATCACCACCAGTAATGTTAGATTAGAATCACCACCAGTAATGTTAGTGTACAGTCACCACCAGTAATGTTAGAGAAGAATCACCATCAATAATGTTAGAGTAGAGTCACCACCATAATGTTAGAGTAGAAGCACAACCAGTAATGTTAGAGTAGAGTCAACACCAGTAATGTTAGAGTAGAGTCACCACCAGTAATGTTAGAGCAGAGTCACCCGCAGTAATGTTAGAGTAGAGTCACCAGAATTAATGTTAGATTAGAATCACCACCAGTAATATTAGAGTAGGGTCACCACCAGAAATGTTAGATTAGAATCACCACCAGTAATGTTAGAGTAGCGTCACCACCAGTAATGTTAGATTAGAATCACCACCAGTAATGTTAGTGTAGAGTCACCACCAGTAATGTTAGAGAAGAATCACCATCAATAATGTTAGAGTAGAGTCACCACCATAATGTTAGAGTAGAAGCACCACCAGTAATGTTAGAGTAGAGTCACCACCAGTAATGTTAGAGTAGAGTCACTACCAGTAATTTTAGAGTACAATCACCACCAGTAATATTATATTAGAATCACCACCAGTAATGTTAGATTAGAATCAACACCAGAAATGTTACAGTAGTGTCACCAGCAGTAATGTTAGAGTTGTGTCACCACCAGTAATGTTAGATTAGAATCACCGACAATAATGTTAGAGTAAAATCACCACCTGTAATATTAGAGTAGAATCACCATCAATAATGTAAGAGTAGAGTCAATACCAGTAATGTTAGAGTAGAATCCCTACCAGTAATGTTAGAATAGAGTCACCACCAGTAATGTAAGATTAGAATCACTACCAGTAACGTTAGATTAGAATCACTACCAGTAATGTTATAGCAGAGTCACCACCAGTAATGTAAGAGTAGAGTCACCACCAGTAATGTTATACTATAATCACAACCAGTAATGTTAGATTAGAATCACCACCAGTAATGATAGAGTAGAATCACCACCGTTATTGTTAGATTAGAATCACCACCAGTAATGTTCGAGTAGAATCACCATCAGTAATGTTGCAGTAGAGTCACCACCAGTAATGTTAGATTAGAATCACCACTAGTAATGTTAGCTTAGAATCACAACCAGTAATGTTAGATTAGAATCACCACCAGTAATGTTAGAGTGGGGTCACCACCAGTAATGTTAGTGTAGAGTCACCACCAGTAATGCTAGAGTTGGGTCACCACCATTAATTTTAGTGTAGAGTCACCACCAGTAATGTTAGAGTAGAGTCACCACCAATAATGTTAGAGTAGAGTCACCAGCATTAATGCTGGAGTAGAATCACCACCAGTAATGTTACAGTAGGCTCACCACCAGTAATGTTAGAGTAGAGTCACCACCAGTACTGTTAGAGTAGAGTCACCACCAGTAATGTTAGATTAGAATCAACACCAGTAATGATTGAGTACAGTCACCACCAGTAATGTTAGAGTAGAGTCACCACCAGTAATGTTAGATAAAAATCACCTCCAGTAATGTTACAGTAGTGTTACCACCAGTAATGTTAGAGTAGTTTCACCACCAGTAATGGTAGAGTAGAGTCACCACCAGTACTGTTAGAGTAGAGTCACCACCAGTAATGTTAGATTAGAATCAACACCAGTAATGATTGAGTAGTGTTACCACCAGTAATGTTAGAGTAGATTCACCACCAGTAATGTTAGAGTAGAGTCACAACCAGTAATGTTACATTAGAATCACCACCAGTAATGTTACAGTAGACTCACCAATAATAATGTTAGAGTAGAGCCACCACTAGTAATGTTAGAGTAGATTCAAAACCAGTAATGTTAGAGTACGGTCACCACCAGTAATTTTAGAGTAGAGCAACACCAGTAATTTTAACATAGGGTCGCAACCATTAATGCGTGATTAGAGTCACCACCAGCAATGTTAGATTAGAATCACAATCAGTAATGTTAGATTAGAATCACAACCAGTAATGTTAGATTAGAATCACCACCAGTAATGTTAGATTAGAAACACCACCAGTAAGGTTAGATATCAATCACCACCAGGAAAGTTAGATAAGAATCACCACCAGTAATGGTAGAGTAGAATCACCACCAGTAATGTTAGTGTAGAATCAACATCAGCAATGTTAGAGTAGAGTCAACACCAGTAATGTTAGAGTCGAGTCACCACCAGTAATGTTAGAGTAGAGTCACCACCAGTAATGTTAGATTAGAATCACTACCAGTAATGTTAGAGTAGAGACACCACCAGTAGTGTTATACTAGAATCACCACAAGTAATGTTAGGGTAGAATCACCACAAATAATTTTAGATCAGAATCACCACCAGTAATGTTAGATTAGAATCACCACCAGTAATGTTAGATTAGGATCACCGCCAGTAATGTTGGAGAAGCGTCACCACCAGTAATGTTAGAGAAGAGTCACCACTAGTAATGATAAAGTAGAATCACCACCAGTAATGGTAGAGTAGAGTCACCACCATTAATGTCAGAGTAGAGTCACCAGCATTAATGTCAGAGTAGAGTCACCAGAATTAATGTTAGATTAGAATCACCACCAGTAATATTAGAGTAGGGTCACCACCAGAAATGTTAGATTAGAATCACCACCAGTAATGTTAGAGTAGCATCACCACCAGTAATGTTAGATTAGAATCACCACCAGTAATGTTAGTGTACAGTCACCACCAGTAATGTTAGAGAAGAATCACCATCAATAATGTTAGAGTAGAGTCACCACCATAATGTTAGAGTAGAAGCACCACCAGTAATGTTAGAGTAGAGTCAACACCAGTAATGTTTGAGTAGAGTCACCACCAGTAATGTTAGAGTAGAGTCACCCGCAGTAATGTTAGAGTAGAGTCAACACCAGTAATGTTAGAGTAGAATCACCACCAGTAATGTTAGAGTAGAGCAACACCATTAATGTTAGCATAGGGTCGCAACCATTAATGTGTGATTAGAGTCGCCACCAGTAATGTTAGATTAGAATCACAATCAGTAATGTTAGATTAGAATCACCACCAGTAATGTTAGATTAGAAACACCACCAGTAAGGTTAGATTACAATCACCACTAGGAAAGTTAGATTCGAATCACCACCAGTAATGTTAGAGTAGAATCACCACCAGTAATGTAAGAGTGGAATCAACATCAGCAATGTTGGAGTAGAGGCACCACCAGTAATGTTAGAATAGAATCAACATCACTAATGTAAGAGTATGGTCACCACCAGTAATTTTATAGTAAAGTCATCACCAGTAATGTTAGAGTGGAATCAACCCCAGTAATGTTAGATTATAATCACCACCAGTAATGTTAGATTAGAATCACCACAAATTATGTTAGATTAGAATCACCACCAGTAATGTTAGATTAGAATCACCACCAGTAATGTTAGAGTAGAGTCACCAACATTAATGTCAGAGTAGAGTCACCAGCATTAATGTTAGAGTAGAGTCACCACCATTAATGTCAGAGTAGAGTCACCAGCATTAATGTTAGAGTAGAGTCACCACCATTAATATTAGATTAGAACCACCACCAGTAATATTAGAGTAGGGTCACCACCAGAAATGTTAGATTAGAATCACCATCAGTAATGTTAGATTAGAATCACCACCAGTAATGTTAGAGTAGAGTCACCACCAGTAGTGTTATACTAGAATCACCACAAGCAATGTTAGGGTAGAATCACCACAAATAATTTTAGATCAGAATCACCACCAGTAATGTTAGATTAGAATCACCACCAGTAATGTTAGATTAGGATCACCGCCAGTAATGTTGAAGTAGCGTCACCACCAGTAATGTTAGAGAAGAGTCACCACCAGTAATGATAAAGTAGAATCACCACCAGTAATGGTAGAGTAGAGTCACCACCATTAATGTCAGAGTAGATTCACCAGCATTAATGTTAGACTAGAGTCACCAGAATTAATGT
Source organism: Squalus acanthias (assembly GCA_030390025.1). Classification (NCBI taxonomy): domain Eukaryota; kingdom Metazoa; phylum Chordata; class Chondrichthyes; order Squaliformes; family Squalidae; genus Squalus; species Squalus acanthias. Next base: position 660,762 of record JASTWF010000200.1, on the reverse strand, counting down.
TAGATTAGAATCACCACCAGTAATATTAGAGTAGGGTCACCACCATAAATGTTAGATTAGAATCACCACCAGTAATGTTAGAGTAGCGTCACCACCAGTAATGTTAGATTAGAATCACCACCAGTAATGTTAGTGTAGAGTGACCACCAGTAATGTTAGAGAAGAATCACCATCAATAATGTTAGAGTAGAGTCACCACCATAATGTTAGAGTAGAAGCACCACCAGTAATGTTAGAGTAGAGTCAACACCAGTAATGTTAGAGTAGAGTCACCACCAGTAATGTTAGAGTAGAGTCACCCGCAGTAATATTAGAGTAGAGTCACCAGAATTAATGTTAGATTAGAATCACCACCAGTAATATTAGAGTAGGGTCACCACCAGAAATGTTAGATTAGAATCACCACCAGTAATGTTAGAGTAGCGTCACCACCAGTAATGTTAGATTAGAATCACCACCAGTAATGTTAGTTTAGTGTCACCACCAGTAATGTTAGAGAAGAATCACCATCAATAAAGTTAGAGTAGAGTCACCACCATAATGTTAGAGTAGAAGCACCACCAGTAATGTTAGAGTAGAGTCAAAACCAGTAATGTTAGAGTAGAGTCACCACCAGTAATGTTAGAGTAGAGTCACCCGCAGTAATGTTAGAGTAGAGTCACCACCAGTAATGTTAGAGTAGAGTCACTACCAGTAATTTTAGAGTGCAATCACCACCAGTAATATTATATTAGAATCACCACCAGAAATGTTACAGTAGAGTCACCACCAGTAATGTTAGATTAGAATCAACACCAGAAATGTTACAGTAGTGTCACCAGCAGTAATGTTAGAGTTGTGTCACCACCAGTAATGTTAGATTAGAATCACCGACAATAATGTTAGATTAGAAACGCCATCAGTAATGTTAGAGTAAAATCACCACCTGTAATATTAGAGTAGAATCACCATCAATAATGTAAGAGTAGAGTCAATACCAGTAATGTTAGAGTAGAATCCCTACCAGTAATGTTAGAATAGAGTCACCACCAGTAATGTAAGATTAAAATCACTACCAGTAACATTAGATTAGAATCACTACCAGTAATGTTATAGCAGAGTCACCACCAGTAATGTTAGATTAGAATCACCACCAGTAATGATAGAGTAGAATTACCACCGTTATTGTTGGATTAGAATCACCACCAGTAATGTTCGAGTAGAATCACCATCAGTAATGTTGCAGTAGAGTCACCACCAGTAATGTTAGAGTAGAATCACCACCAGTAATTTAAGAGTAGAATCACCACCAGTAATGTTAGAGAAGAATCACCAGCGGTAATGTTAGAGTATAATCACCTCCAGTAATTTTAGAGTAGAATCACCATCAGTATAGTTAGAGTAGAATCACCAGCAGTAATTTTCGAGTAGAATCACCATCAGTAATATTAGATTAGAATCACCACATGTAATGTTAGCTTAGAATCACCACCAGTAATGTTAGATCAGAATCACCACCAGTAATGTTAGAATGGGGATACCACCGGTAATGTTAGTGCAGAGTCACCACCAGTAATGTTAGAGTAGGGTCGCCATCAATAATGTTAGTGTAGAGTCACCACCAGTAATGTTAGAGTAGAGTCACCACCATTAATGTTAGAGTAGAGTCACCACCAGTAATGTTAGAATAGAGTCACAAACAGTAATGTTAGATTAGAATCACCACCAGTAATGTTAGAGTAGATTCACCACCAGTAATGTTAGAATAGAGTCACAAACAGTAATGTTAGATTAGAATCACCACCAGTAATGTGAGAGTAGACTCACCAATAATAATGTTAGAGTAGAGTCACCACTAGTAATGTTAGAGTAGATTCAAAACCAGTAATGTTAGAGTACGGTCACCACCAGTAATGTTAGAGTAGAGCAACACCAGTAATGTTAGCATAGGGTCGCAACCATTAATGTGTGATTAGAGTCACCACCAGTAATGTTAGATTAGAATCACAATCAGTAATGTTAGATTAGAGTCACCACCAGTAATGTTAGATTAGAAACACCACCAGTAAGGTTAGATTACAATCACCACTAGGAAAGTTAGATTCGAATCACCACCAGTAATGTTAGAGTAGAATCACCACCAGTAATGTTAGAGTAGAATCAACATCAGCAATGTTGGAGTAGAGGCACCACCAGTAATGTTAGAATAGAATCAACATCACTAATGTTAGAGTATGGTCACCACCAGTAATTTTATAGTAAAATCATCACCAATAATGTTAGAGTAGAATCAACACCAGTAATGTTAGATTAGAATCACCACCAGTAATGTAAGTGTAGAGTCACAACCATTAATGTTAGAGAAGTATCACCATCAATAATGTTAGAGTAGAGTCACCACCATAATGTTAGAGTAGAAGCACCACCAGTAATGTTAGAGTAGAGTCACCACCAGTAATGTTAGAGTAGAGTCACCACCAGTAATGTTAGAGTAGAGTCACCCCCAGTAATGTTAGAGTAGTCACCACCAGTAATGTTAGAGTAGAATCACCACCAATAATGTTAGAGTAGAATCACCACCATTAATGTTACATCAGTGACACCATCAGTAATGTTAGAGTAGAATCACCACCAGAAATGTAAGAATAGAATCACCACCAATAATGTTAGAGTAGAGACACCACCAGTAATGATAGAGTAGAATCACCAGCATTAATGTTAGAGTAGAATCATCACCAGCAATGTTAGTGTAGAATCACCACCAGTAATTTTAGAGTAGAGTAGCCACCAGTAATGTTAGAGTAGAGTCACCACCAGTAATGTTAAAGAAGAATCACCACCAGTAATATTCGAGTAGAATCACCACCATTAATGTTAGAGTATAGTCAACACCAGTAATGTTAGAGTAATGTCACCACCAGTAATGTTATTGTAGAGTCACCACCAGTAATGTTAAAGTAGTGTCACCACCAGTAATGTTAGAGCAGAATCACCACCAGTAATGTTACAGTAGAATCACTACCAATAATGTTAGATTAGAATCACTACCAGTAATATTAGAGTAGAATCACCACCAGAAATGTCAGTGTCGAATCACCACCAGTAATGACCGAGCAGAATCACCACCAGTAAAGTTAGAGTAGAGTCACCACCATGAATGTTAGATTAGAATGACCACCAGTAATGTTAGAGTAGAGTCACCACCAGAAATGTTGGATTAGAAGCACCACCAGTAATGTTAGAGTAGAGTCACCACCAGTAATGTTAGAGTAGAGTCACCACCAGTAATGTTAGAGTAGAGTCACCCCCAGTAATGTTAGAGTAGTCACCACCAGTAATGTTAGAGTAGAATCACCACCAATAATGTTAGAGTAGAATCACCACCATTAATGTTACATCAGAGACACCATCAGTAATGTTAGAGTAGAATCACCACCAGTAATGTAAGAATAGAATCACCACCAGTAATGTTAGAATAGAATCAGCACCAGTTATTTTAGTCTAGAATCACCACCATTAATGTTAGAGCAGTATCACCACCAATAATGTTAGAGTAGAGACACCACCAATAATGATAGAGTAGAATCACCAGCATTAATGTTAGAGTAGAATCATCACCAGCAATGTTAGTGTAGAATCACCACCAGTAATTTTAGATTAGATTAGCCACCAGTAATGTTAGAGTAGAGTCACCACCAGTAATGTTAAAGAAGAATAACCACCAGTAATATTAGAGTAGAATCACCACCATTAATGTTAGAGTATAGTCAACACCAGTAATGTTAGTGTCATGTCACCACCAGTAATGTTATGGTAGACTCACCACCAGTAATGTTAAAGTAGAGTCACCACCAGTATTGTTAGTGTCGAATCACCACCAGAAATGACCGAGCAGAATCACCACCAGTAAAGTTAGAGTAGAGTCACCACCATTAATGTCAGAGTAGAGTCACCAGCATTATTGTTAGAGTAGAGTCACCACCATTAATGTTAGATTACAAGCACCTCCAGTAATATTCGAGAAGGGTCACCACCAGAAATGTTAGATTAGAATGACCACCAGTAATGTGAGAGTAGAGTCACCACCAGTAATGTTAGATTAGAATCACCACCAGAAATGTTAGTGTAGAGTCACCACCAGTAACGTTAGAGAACAATCACCATTAATAATGTTAGAGTAGAGTCACCACCAGTAATGTTAGATTAGAATCACTACCAGTAATGTTAGAGTAGAGTCACCACCAGTAGTGTTATACTAGAATCACCACAAGTAATGTTAGGGTAGAATCACCACCAGTAATGTTAGAGTAGAATCAACATCAGCAATGTTAGAGTAGAGTCAACACCAGTAATGTTAGATTAGGATCACCGCCAGTAATGTTGGAGTAGCGTCACTACCAGTAATGTTAGAGAAGAGTCACCACCAGTAATGATAAAGTAGAATCACCACCAGTAATGGTAGAGTAGAGTCACCACCATTAATGTTAGAGTCGAGTCACCACCAGTAATGTTAGAGTAGAGTCACCACCAGTAATGTTAGGTTAGAATCACTACCAGTAATGCTAGAGTAGAGTCACCACCAGTAGTGTTATACTCGAATCAACACAAGTAATGTTAGGGTTGAATCACCACAAATAATTTTAGATCAGAATCACCACCAGTAATGTTAGATTAGAATCACCACCAGTAATGTTAGATTAGGATCACCGCCAGTAATGTTGGAGTAGCGTCACCACCAGTAATGTTAGAGAAGAGTCACCACCAGTAATGATAAAGTAGAATCACCACCAGTAATGGTAGAGTAGAGTCACCACCATTAATGTTAGAGTAGAGTCACCAGCATTAATGTTAGAGTAGAGTCACCAGAATTAATGTTAGATTAGAATCACCACCAGTAATATTAGAGTAGGGTCACCACCAGAAATGTTAGATTAGAATCACCACCAGTAATGTTAGAGTAGCGTCACCACCAGTAATGTTAGATTAGAATCACCACCAGTAATGTTAGTATAGAGTCACCACCAGTAATGTTAGAGAAGAATCACCATCAATAATGTTAGAGTAGAGTCACCACCATAATGTTAGAGTAGAAGCACCACCAGTAATGTTAGAGTAGAGTCAACACCAGTCATGTTAGAGTAGAGTCACCACCAGTAATGTTAGAGTAGAGTCACCACCTGTAATGTTAGAGCAGAGTCACCACCAGTAATGTTAGAGTAGAGTCACTACCAGTAATTTTAGAGTACAATCACCACCAGTAATATTATATTAGAATCACCACCAGAAATGTTACAGTAGAGTCACCACCAGTAATGTTAGATTAGAATCAACACCAGAAATGTTACAGTAGTGTCACCAGCAGTAATGTTAGAGTTGTGTCACCACCAGTAATGTTAGATTAGAATCACCGACAACAATGTTAGATTAGAAACGCCATCAGTAATGTTAGAGTAAAATCACCACCTGTAATTTAAGAGTAGAATCACCACCAGTAATGTTAGAGAAGAATCACAAGCAGTAATGTTAGAGTATAATCACCTCCAGTAATTTTAGAGTAGAATCACCAGCAGTATTGTTAGAATGGGGTTACCAGCAGTAATGTTAGTGCAGAGTCACCACCAGTAATGTTAGAGTAGGGTCACCATCATTAATGTTAGTGTAGACTCCCCACCAGTAATGTTAGAGTAGAGTCACCACCATTAATGTTAGAGTAGAGTCACGACCAGTAATGTTAGATTAGAATCAACACCAGTAATGTTAGATTAGAATCACCGCCACTAATGTTAGAGTAGCGTCACCACCAGTAATGATAAAGTAGAATCACCACCATTAATGTTAGAGTAGAATCAACATCAGCAATGTTGGAGTAGAGGCACCACCAGTAATGTTAGAATAGAATCAACATCACTAATGTTAGAGTATGGTCACCACCAGTAATTTTATAGTAAAATCATCACCAATAATGTTTTATTTAGAATCAACACCAGTAATGTTAGATTAGAATCACCACCAGTAATGTTAGATTAGAATCACCACAAATTATGTTAGATTAGAATGACCACCAGTAATGTTAGAGTAGAGTCACCACAAGTAATGTTAGTGTTGAGTCACCACCAGTAATGTTAGAGAAGAATCACCATCAATAATGTTAGAGTAGAGTCACCACCATAATGTTAGAGTAGAAGCACCACCAGTAATGTTAGAGTAGAGTCAACACCAGTAATGTTAGAGCAGAGTCACCACCAGTAATGTTAGAGTAGAATCACCACCAGTAATGTTAGAGTAGAGTCACTACCAGTAATTTTAGAGTACAATCACCACCAGTAATATTATATTAGAATCACCACCAGAAATGTTACAGTAGAGTCACCACCAGTAATGTTAGATTAGAATCAACACCAGAAATGTTACAGTAGTGTCACCAGCAGTAATGTTAGAGTTGTGTCACCACCAGTAATGTTAGATTAGAATCACCGACAACAATGTTAGATTAGAAACGCCATCAGTAATGTTAGAGTAAAATCACCACCTGTAATATTAGAGTAGAATCACCATCAATAATGTAAGAGTAGAGTCAATACCAGTAATGTTAGAGTAGAATCACCACCAGTAATGTTAGATTAGAATCACCACAAATTATGTTAGATTAGAATGACCACCAGTAATGTTAGAGTAGAGTCACCACCAGTAATGTTAGTGTTGAGTCACCACCAGTAATGTTAGAGAAGAATCACCATCAATAATGTTAGAGTAGAGTCACCACCATAATGTTAGAGTAGAAGCACCACCAGTAATGTTAGAGTAGAGTCAACACCAGTAATGTTAGAGCAGAGTCACCACCAGTAATGTTAGAGTAGAATCACCACCAGTAATGTTAGAGTAGAGTCACTACCAGTAATTTTAGAGTACAATCACCACCAGTAACATTATATTAGAATCACCACCAGAAATGTTACAGTAGAGTCACCACCAGTAATGTTAGATTAGAATCAACACCAGAAATGTTACAGTAGTGTCACCAGCAGTAATGTTAGAGTTGTGTCACCACCAGTAATGTTAGATTAGAATCACCGACAATAATGTTAGATTAGAAACGCCATCAGTAATGTTAGAGTAAAATCACCACCTGTAATATTAGAGTAGAATCACCATCAATAATGTAAGAGTAGAGTCAATACCAGTAATGTTAGAGTAGAATCCCTACCAGTAATGTTAGAATAGAGTCACCGCCAGTAATGTAAGATTAGAATCACTACCAGTAACGTTAGATTAGAATCACTACCAGTAATGTTATAGCAGAGTCACCACCAGTAATGTAAGAGTAGAGTCACCACCAGTAATGTTATACTATAATCACAACCAGTAATGTTAGATTAGAATCACCACCAGTAATGATAGAGTAGAATCACCACCGTTATTGTTAGATTAGAATCACCACCAGTAATGTTCGAGTAGAATCACCATCAGTAATGTTGCAGTAGAGTCACCACCAGTAATGTTAGAGTAGAATCACCAACAGTAATTTAAGAGTAGAATCACCAGCAGTATTGTTAGAGTAGAATCACCACCAGTAATTTTAGAGTAGAATCACCATCAGTAATGTAAGATTAGAATCACCACAAGTAATGTTAGCTTAGAATCACCACCAGTAATGTTAGATCAGAATCACCACCAGTAATGTTAGAATGGGGTTACCACCGGTAATGTTACTGCAGAGTCACCACCAGTAATGTTAGAGTAGGGTCACCATCATTAATGTTAGTGTAGAGTCCCCACCAGTAATGTTAGAGTAGAGTCACCACCATTAATGTTAGATTAGAATCAACACCAGTAATGTTAGAGTAGTGTAACCACAAGTAATGTTAGAGAAGAATCACCGCCAGTAATGTTAGAGTAGCGTCACCACCAGTAATGATAAAGTAGAATCACCACCATTAATGTTAGAGAAGAATCACCGCCAGTAATGTTAGAGTATGGTCACCACCAGTAATTTTATAGTAAAATCATCACCAATAATGTTAGAGTAGAATCAACACCAGTAATGTTAGATTAGAATCACCACCATTAATGTTAGATTAGAATCACCACAAATTATGTTAGATTAGAATGACCACCAGTAATGTTAGAGTAGAGTCACCACCAGTAATGTTAGATTAGAATCACCACCAATAATGTTAGTGTAGAGTCACCACCAGTAATGTTAGAGAAGAATCACCATCAATAATGTTAGAGTAGAGTCACCACCAATAATGTTAGAGTAGAAGTACCACCAGTAATGTTAGAGTAGAGTCACCACCAGTAATGTGAGAGTAGAGTCACCCCCAGTAATGGTAGAGTAGAGTCACCACCAGTAATGTTAGAGTAGAATCACCACCAATAATGTTAGTGTAGAGTCACCACCAGTAATGTTAGAGAAGAATCACCATCAATAATGTTAGAGTAGAGTCACCACCAATAATGTTAGAGTAGAAGTACCACCAGTAATGTTAGAGTAGAGTTACCACCAGTAATGTTAGAGTAGAGTCACCACCAGTAATGTTAGTGTCGAATCACCACCAGTAATGACCGAGCAGAATCACCACCAGTAAAGTTAGAGTAGAGTCACCACCATTAATGTCAGAGTAGAGTCACCAGCATTATTGTTAGAGTAGAGTCACCACCATTAATGTTAGATTACAAGCACCTCCAGTAATATTCGAGAAGGGTCACCACCAGAAATGTTAGATTAGAATGACCACCAGTAATGTTAGAGTAGAGTCACCACCAGTAATGTTAGATTAGAATCACCACCAGTAATGTTAGTGTAGAGTCACCACCAGTAATGTTAGAGAAGAATCACCATTAATAATGTTAGAGTAGAGTCACCACCAGTAATGTTAGATTAGAATCACTACCAGTAATGTTAGAGTAGAGTCACCACCAGTAGTGTTATACTAGAATCACCACAAGTAATGTTAGGGTAGAATCACCACCAGTAATGTTAGAGTAGAATCAACATCAGCAATGTTAGAGTAGAGTCAACACCAGTAATGTTAGATTAGGATCACCGCCAGTAATGTTGGAGTAGCGTCACCACCAGTAATGTTAGAGAAGAGTCACCACCAGTAATGATAAAGTAGAATCACCACCAGTAATGGTAGAGTAGAGTCACCACCATTAATGTTAGAGTCGAGTCACCACCAGTAATGTTAGAGTAGAGTCACCACCAGTAATGTTAGATTAGAATCACTACCAGTAATGCTAGAGTAGAGTCACCACCAGTAGTGTTATGCTCGAATCACCACAAGTAATGTTAGGGTAGAATCACCACAAATAATTTTAGATCAGAATCACCACCAGTAATGTTAGATTAGAATCACCACCAGTAATGTTAGATTAGGATAACCGCCAGTAATGTTGGAGTAGCGTCACCACCAGTAATGTTAGAGAAGAGTCACCACCAGTAATGATAAAGTAGAATCACCACCAGTAATGGTAGAGTAGAGTCACCACCATTAATGTTAGAGTAGAGTCACCAGCATTAATGTTAGAGTAGAGTCACCAGAATTAATGTTAGATTAGAATCACCACCAGTAATATTAGAGTAGGGTCACCACCAGAAATGTTAGATTAGAATCACCACCAGTAATGTTAGAGTAGCGTCACCACCAGTAATGTTAGATTAGAATCACCACCAGTAATGTTAGTGTAGGGTCACCACCAGTAATGTTAGAGAAGAATCACCATCAATAATGTTAGAGTAGAGTCACCACCATAATGTTAGAGTAGAAGCACCACCAGTAATGTTAGAGTAGAGTCAACACCAGTAATGTTAGAGTAGAGTCACCACCAGTAATGTTAGAGTAGAGTCACCACCTGTAATGTTAGAGCAGAGTCACCACCAGTAATGTTAGAGTAGAATCACCACCAGTAATGTTAGAGTAGAGTCACTACCAGTAATTTTAGAGTACAATCACCACCAGTAATATTATATTAGAATCACCACCAGAAATGTTACAGTAGAGTCACCACCAGTAATGTTAGATTAGAATCAACACCAGAAATGTTACAGTAGTGTCACCAGCAGTAATGTTAGAGTTGTGTCACCACCAGTAATGTTAGATTAGAATCACCGACAATAATGTTAGATTAGAAACGCCATCAGTAATGTTAGAGTAAAATCACCACCTGTAATATTAGAGTAGAATCACCATCAATAATGTAAGAGTAGAGTCAATACCAGTAATGTTAGAGTAGAATCCCTACCAGTAATGTTAGAATAGAGTCACCGCCAGTAATGTAAGATTAGAATCACTACCAGTAACGTTAGATTAGAATCACTACCAGTAATGTTATAGCAGAGTCACCACCAGTAATGTAAGAGTAGAGTCACCACCAGTAATGTTATACTATAATCACAACCAGTAATGTTAGAATAGAATCACCACCAGTAATGATAGAGTAGAATCACCACCGTTATTGTTAGATTAGAATCACCACCAGTAATGTTCGAGTAGAATCACCATCAGTAATGTTGCAGTAGAGTCACCACCAGTAGTGTTAGAGTAGAATCACCACCAGTAATTTAAGAGTAGAATCACCACCAGTAATGTTAGAGAAGAATCACCAGCAGTAATGTTCGAGTATAATCACCTCCAGTAATTTTAGAGTAGAATCACCAGCAGTATTGTTAGAGTAGAATCACCACCAGTAATTTTCGAGTAGAATCACCATCAGTAATGTTAGATTAGAATCACCACAAGTAATGTTAGCTTAGAATCACCACCAGTAATGTTAGATCAGAATCACCACCAGTAATGTTAGAATGGGGTTACCACCGGTAATGTTAGTGCAGAGTCACCACCAGTAATGTTAGAGTAGGGTCACCATCATTAATGTTAGTGTAGAGTCCCCACCAGTAATGTTAGAGTAGAGTCACCACCATTAATGTTAGATTAGAATCAACACCAGTAATGTTAGAGTAGTGTAACCACAAGTAATGTTAGAGAAGAATCACCGCCAGTAATGTTAGAGTAGCGTCACCACCAGTAATGATAAAGTAGAATCACCACCATTAATGTTAGAGAAGAATCACCGCCAGTAATGTTAGAGTATGGTCACCACCAGTAATTTTATAGTAAAATCATCACCAATAATGTTAGAGTAGAATCAACACCAGTAATGTTAGATTAGAATCACCACCATTAATGTTAGATTAGAATCACCACAAATTATGTTAGATTAGAATGACCACCAGTAATGTTAGAGTAGAGTCACCACCAGTAATGTTAGATTAGAATCACCACCAATAATGTTAGTGTAGAGTCACCACCAGTAATGTTAGAGAAGAATCACCATCAATAATGTTAGAGTAGAGTCACCACCAATAATGTTAGAGTAGAAGTACCACCAGTAATGTTAGAGTAGAGTCACCACCAGTAATGTGAGAGTAGAGTCACCCCCAGTAATGGTAGAGTAGAGTCACCACCAGTAATGTTAGAGTAGAATCACCACCAATAATGTTAGTGTAGAGTCACCACCAGTAATGTTAGAGAAGAATCACCATCAATAATGTTAGAGTAGAGTCACCACCAATATGTTAGAGTAGAAGTACCACCAGTAATGTTAGAGTAGAGTTACCACCAGTAATGTTAGAGTAGAGTCACCACCAGTAATGTTAGTGTCGAATCACCACCAGTAATGACCGAGCAGAATCACCACCAGTAAAGTTAGAGTAGAGTCACCACCATTAATGTCAGAGTAGAGTCACCAGCATTATTGTTAGAGTAGAGTCACCACCATTAATGTTAGATTACAAGCACCTCCAGTAATATTCGAGAAGGGTCACCACCAGAAATGTTAGATTAGAATGACCACCAGTAATGTTAGAGTAGAGTCACCACCAGTAATGTTAGATTAGAATCACCACCAGTAATGTTAGTGTAGAGTCACCACCAGTAATGTTAGAGAAGAATCACCATTAATAATGTTAGAGTAGAGTCACCACCAGTAATGTTAGATTAGAATCACTACCAGTAATGTTAGAGTAGAGTCACCACCAGTAGTGTTATACTAGAATCACCACAAGTAATGTTAGGGTAGAATCACCACCAGTAATGTTAGAGTAGAATCAACATCAGCAATGTTAGAGTAGAGTCAACACCAGTAATGTTAGATTAGGATCACCGCCAGTAATGTTGGAGTAGCGTCACCACCAGTAATGTTAGAGAAGAGTCACCACCAGTAATGATAAAGTAGAATCACCACCAGTAATGGTAGAGTAGAGTCACCACCATTAATGTTAGAGTCGAGTCACCACCAGTAATGTTAGAGTAGAGTCACCACCAGTAATGTTAGATTAGAATCACTACCAGTAATGCTAGAGTAGAGTCACCACCAGTAGTGTTATGCTCGAATCACCACAAGTAATGTTAGGGTAGAATCACCACAAATAATTTTAGATCAGAATCACCACCAGTAATGTTAGATTAGAATCACCACCAGTAATGTTAGATTAGGATAACCGCCAGTAATGTTGGAGTAGCGTCACCACCAGTAATGTTAGAGAAGAGTCACCACCAGTAATGATAAAGTAGAATCACCACCAGTAATGGTAGAGTAGAGTCACCACCATTAATGTTAGAGTAGAGTCACCAGCATTAATGTTAGAGTAGAGTCACCAGAATTAATGTTAGATTAGAATCACCACCAGTAATATTAGAGTAGGGTCACCACCAGAAATGTTAGATTAGAATCACCACCAGTAATGTTAGAGTAGCGTCACCACCAGTAATGTTAGATTAGAATCACCACCAGTAATGTTAGTGTAGGGTCACCACCAGTAATGTTAGAGAAGAATCACCATCAATAATGTTAGAGTAGAGTCACCACCATAATGTTAGAGTAGAAGCACCACCAGTAATGTTAGAGTAGAGTCAACACCAGTAATGTTAGAGTAGAGTCACCACCAGTAATGTTAGAGTAGAGTCACCACCTGTAATGTTAGAGCAGAGTCACCACCAGTAATGTTAGAGTAGAATCACCACCAGTAATGTTAGAGTAGAGTCACTACCAGTAATTTTAGAGTACAATCACCACCAGTAATATTATATTAGAATCACCACCAGAAATGTTACAGTAGAGTCACCACCAGTAATGTTAGATTAGAATCAACACCAGAAATGTTACAGTAGTGTCACCAGCAGTAATGTTAGAGTTGTGTCACCACCAGTAATGTTAGATTAGAATCACCGACAATAATGTTAGATTAGAAACGCCATCAGTAATGTTAGAGTAAAATCACCACCTGTAATATTAGAGTAGAGTCACCATCAATAATGTAAGAGTAGAGTCAATACCAGTAATGTTAGAGTAGAATCCCTACCAGTAATGTTAGAATAGAGTCACCGCCAGTAATGTAAGATTAGAATCACTACCAGTAACGTTAGATTAGAATCACTACCAGTAATGTTATAGCAGAGTCACCACCAGTAATGTAAGAGTAGAGTCACCACCAGTAATGTTATACTATAATCACAACCAGTAATGTTAGAATAGAATCACCACCAGTAATGATAGAGTAGAATCACCACCGTTATTGTTAGATTAGAATCACCACCAGTAATGTTCGAGTAGAATCACCATCAGTAATGTTGCAGTAGAGTCACCACCAGTAATGTTAGAGTAGAATCACCACCAGTAATGTTAGAGTATAATCACCTCCAGTAATTTTAGAGTAGAATCACCAGCATTAATTTTCGAGTAGAATCACCATCAGTAATGTTAGATTAGAATCAGCACAAGTAATGTTAGCTGAGAATCACCATCAGTAATGTTAGAATGGGGTTACCACCGGTAATGTTAGTGCAGAGTCACCACCAGAACTGTTAGAGTAGGGTCACCATCATTAATGTTAGTGTAGAGTCCCCACCAGTAATGTTAGAGTAGAGTCACCACCATTAATGTTAGATTAGAATCACCGCCAGTAATGTTAGAGTAGCGTCACCACCAGTAATGTTGGAGAAGAGTGACCACCAGTAATGATAAAGTAGAATCACCAACATTAATGTTAGAGTAGAATCAACATCAGAAATGTTGGAGTAGAGGCACCACCAGTAATGTTAGAATAGAATCAACATCACTAATGTTAGAGTATGGTCACCACCAGTAATTTTATAGTAAAATCATCACCAATAATGTTAGAGTAGAATCAACACCAGTAATGTTAGATTAGAATCACCACCAGTAATGTTAGATTAGAATCACCATCAATAATGTTAGAGTAAAGTCACCACCAGTAATGTTAGAGTAGAGTCACCACCAGTAATGTTAGAGTAGAGTCACCACCAGTAATGTTAGAGTAGAATCACCACCAATAATGTTAGTGTAGAGTCACCACCAGTAATGTTAGAGAAGAATCACCATCAATAATGTTAGAGTAGAGTCACCACCAATAATGTTAGAGTAGAAGTACCACCAGTAATGTTAGAGTAGAGTTACCACCAGTAATGTTAGAGTAGAGTCACCACCAGTAATGTTAGAGTAGAGTCATCCCCAGTAATGTTAGAGTAGAGTCACCACCAGTAATGTTGGAGTAGAATCACCACCAGTAATGTTACATCAGAGTCACCATCAGTAATGTTAGTGTAGAATCACCACCAGTAATTTAAGAATAGTATCACCACCAGTAATGTTAGAGTAGAATCAGCACCAGTAATGTTAGTCTAGAATCACCACGAGTAATGTTCGAGTAGAATCACCACCAATAATGTTAGAGTAGAGACACCACCAGTAATGATATAGTAGAATCACCAGCATTAATGTTAGAGTAGAATCATCACCAGCAATGTTAGTGTAGAATCACCACCAGTAATTTTAGAGTAAAGTAGCCACCAGTAATGTTAGAGTAGAGTCACCACCAGTAATGTTAAAGAAGAATCACCACCAGTAATATTAGAGTAGAATCACAACCATTAATGTTAGAGTAGAGTCAACACCAGTAATGTTAGAGTAATCTCACCACCAGTAATGTTATTGTAGAGTCACCACCAGTAATGTTAGAGTAGAGACAACACCAGTAATGTTAGATTAGAATCACCACCAGTAATGTTAGATTAGAATCACCACCAGTAATGACCGAGCAGAATCACCACCACTAATGTTAGAGTAGAGTCACCACCATTAATGTCAGAGTAGAGTCATCAGCATTATTGTTAGAGTAGAGTCACCACCATTAATGTTAGATTACAAGCACCTCCAGTAATATTAGAGAAGGGTCACCACCAGAAATGTTAGATTAGAATGACCACTAGTAATGTTAGAGTAGAGTCACCACCGTTATTGTTAGATTAGAATCACCACCAGTAATGTTCGAGTAGAATCACCATCAGTAATGTTGCAGTAGAGTCACCACCAGTAATGTTAGAGTAGAATCACCACCAGTAATTTAAGAGTAGAATCACCACCAGTAATGTTAGAGAAGAATCACCAGCAGTAATGTTAGAGTATAATCACCTCCAGTAATTTTAGAGTAGAATCACCAGCAGTAATTTTCGAGTAGAATCACCATCAGTAATGTTAGATTAGAATCACCACAAGTAATGTTAGCTTAGAATCACCACCAGCAATGTTAGATCAGAATCACCACCAGTAATGTTAGAATGGGGTTACCACCGGAAATGTTAGTGCGGAGTCACCACCAGTAATGTTAGAGTAGGGTCACCATCATTAATGTTAGTGTAGAGTCCCCACCAGTAATGTTAGAGTAGAGTCACCACCATTAATGTTAGATTAGAATCACCGCCAGTAATGTTAGATTAGAATCACCACCAGTAATGTTAGAGTAGTGTAACCACCAGTAATGATAAAGTAGAATCACCACCATTAATGTTAGATTAGAATCACCGCCAGTAATGTTAGATTAGAATCACCACCAGTAATGTTAGATTAGAATCACCGCCAGTAATGTTAGAGAAGAGTGACCACCAGTAATGATAAAGTAGAATCACCACCATTAATGTTAGAGTAGAATCAACATCAGAAATGTTGGAGTAGAGGCACCACCAGTCATGTTAGAATAGAATCAACATCACTAATGTTAGAGTATGGTCACCACCAGTAATTTTATAGTAAAATCATCACCAATAATGTTAGAGTAGAATCAACACCAGTAATGTTAGATTAGAATCACCACCAGTAATGTTAGATTAGAATCACCACCAGTAATGTTAGATTAGAATCACCACCAATAATGTTAGTGTAGAGTCACCACCAGTAATGTTAGAGAAGAATCACCATCAATAATGTTAGAGTAGAGTCACCACCAATAATGTTAGAGTAGAAGTACCACCAGTAATGTTAGAGTAGAGTTACCACCAGTAATGTTAGAGTAGAGTCACCACCAGTAATGTTAGAGTAGAGTCATCCCCAGTAATGTTAGAGTAGAGTCACCACCAATAATGTTAGAGTAGAAGTACCACCAGTAATGTTAGAGTAGAGTTACCACCAGTAATGTTAGAGTAGAGTCACCACCAGTAATGTTAGAGTAGAGTCATCCCCAGTAATGTTAGAGTAGAGTCACCACCAGTAATGTTAGAGTAGAATCACCACCAGTAATGTTACATCAGAGTCACCATCAGTAATGTTAGTGTAGAATCACCACCAGTAATTTAAGAATAGTATCACCACCAGTAATGTTAGAGTAGAATCAGCACCAGTAATGTTAGTCTAGAATCACCACGAGTAATGTTCGAGTAGAATCACCACCAATAATGTTAGAGTAGAGACACCACCAGTAATGATATAGTAGAATCACCAGCATTAATGTTAGAGTACAATCATCACCAGCAATGTTAGTGTAGAATCACCACCAGTAATGTTATTGTAGAGTCACCACCAGTAATGTTAGAGTAGAGACACCACCAGTAATGTTAGATTAGAATCACCACCAGTAATGTTAGATTAGAATCACCACCAGTAATGACCGAGCAGAATCACCACCACTAATGTTAGAGTAGAGTCACCACCATTAATGTCAGAGTAGAGTCATCAGCATTATTGTTAGAGTAGAGTCACCACAATTAATGTTAGATTACAAGCACCTCCAGTAATATTAGAGAAGGGTCACCACCAGAAATGTTAGATTAGAATGACCACTAGTAATGTTAGAGTAGAGTCACCACCGTTATTGTTAGATTAGAATCACCACCAGTAATGTTCGAGTAGAATCACCATCAGTAATGTTGCAGTAGAGTCACCACCAGTAATGTTAGAGTAGAATCACCACCAGTAATTTAAGAGTAGAATCACCACCAGTAATGTTAGAGAAGAATCACCAGCAGTAATGTTAGAGTATAATCACCTCCAGTAATTTTAGAGTAGAATCACCAGCAGTAATTTTCGAGTAGAATCACCATCAGTAATGTTAGATTAGAATCACCACAAGTAATGTTAGCTTAGAATCACCACCAGCAATGTTAGATCAGAATCACCACCAGTAATGTTAGAATGGGGTTACCACCGGAAATGTTAGTGCGGAGTCACCACCAGTAATGTTAGAGTAGGGTCACCATCATTAATGTTAGTGTAGAGTCCCCACCAGTAATGTTAGAGTAGAGTCACCACCATTAATGTTAGATTAGAATCACCGCCAGTAATGTTAGATTAGAATCACCACCAGTAATGTTAGAGTAGTGTAACCACCAGTAATGATAAAGTAGAATCACCACCATTAATGTTAGATTAGAATCACCGCCAGTAATGTTAGATTAGAATCACCACCAGTAATGTTAGATTAGAATCACCGCCAGTAATGTTAGAGAAGAGTGACCACCAGTAATGATAAAGTAGAATCACCACCATTAATGTTAGAGTAGAATCAACATCAGAAATGTTGGAGTAGAGGCACCACCAGTCATGTTAGAATAGAATCAACATCACTAATGTTAGAGTATGGTCACCACCAGTAATTTTATAGTAAAATCATCACCAATAATGTTAGAGTAGAATCAACACCAGTAATGTTAGATTAGAATCACCACCAGTAATGTTAGATTAGAATCACCACCAGTAATGTTAGATTAGAATCACCACCAATAATGTTAGTGTAGAGTCACCACCAGTAATGTTAGAGAAGAATCACCATCAATAATGTTAGAGTAGAGTCACCACCAATAATGTTAGAGTAGAAGTACCACCAGTAATGTTAGAGTAGAGTTACCACCAGTAATGTTAGAGTAGAGTCACCACCAGTAATGTTAGAGTAGAGTCATCCCCAGTAATGTTAGAGTAGAGTCACCACCAATAATGTTAGAGTAGAAGTACCACCAGTAATGTTAGAGTAGAGTTACCACCAGTAATGTTAGAGTAGAGTCACCACCAGTAATGTTAGAGTAGAGTCATCCCCAGTAATGTTAGAGTAGAGTCACCACCAGTAATGTTAGAGTAGAATCACCACCAGTAATGTTACATCAGAGTCACCATCAGTAATGTTAGTGTAGAATCACCACCAGTAATTTAAGAATAGTATCACCACCAGTAATGTTAGAGTAGAATCAGCACCAGTAATGTTAGTCTAGAATCACCACGAGTAATGTTCGAGTAGAATCACCACCAATAATGTTAGAGTAGAGACACCACCAGTAATGATATAGTAGAATCACCAGCATTAATGTTAGAGTACAATCATCACCAGCAATGTTAGTGTAGAATCACCACCAGTAATGTTATTGTAGAGTCACCACCAGTAATGTTAGAGTAGAGACACCACCAGTAATGTTAGATTAGAATCACCACCAGTAATGTTAGATTAGAATCACCACCAGTAATGACCGAGCAGAATCACCACCACTAATGTTAGAGTAGAGTCACCACCATTAATGTCAGAGTAGAGTCATCAGCATTATTGTTAGAGTAGAGTCACCACCATTAATGTTAGATTACAAGCACCTCCAGTAATATTAGAGAAGGGTCACCACCAGAAATGTTAGATTAGAATGACCACCAGTAATGTTAGAGTAGAGTCACCACCAGTAATGTTAGATTAGAATCACCACCAGTAATGTTAGTGTAGAGTCACCACCAGTAATGTTAGAGAAGAATCACCATTAATAATGTTAGAGTAGAGTCACCACCAGTAATGTTAGATTAGAATCACTACCAGTAATGTTAGAGTAGAGTCACCACCAGTAGTGTTATACTAGAATCACCACAAGTAATGTTAGGGTAGAATCACCACCAGTAATGTTAGAGTAGAATCAACATCAGCAATGTTAGAGTAGAGTCAACACCAGTACTGTTAGAGTCGAGTCACCACCAGTAATGTTAGAGTAGAGTCACCACCAGTAATGTTAGATTAGAATCACTACCAGTAATGTTAGAGTAGCGTCACCACCATTAATGTTAGAGTAGAGTCACCACCAGTAATGTTAGATTAGAATCAACACCAGTAATGTTAGAGTAGAGTCACCACCAATAATGTTAGAGAAGAATCGTCACCAGTAATGTTAGAATGGGGTTACCACCGGTAATGTTAGTGTAGAGTCCCCACCAGTAATGATAAAGTAGAATCACCACCATTAATGTTAGAGTAGAGGCACCACCAGTAATGTTAGAGTAGAATCAACATCAGCAATGTTGGAGTAGAGGCACCACCAGTAATGTTAGAATAGAATCAACATCACTAATGTTAGAGTATGGTCACCACCAGTAATTTTATAGTAAAATCATCACCAATAATGTTTTATGTAGAATCAACACCAGTAATGTTAGATTAGAATCACCACCAGTAATGTTAGATTAGAATCACCACAAATTATGTTAGATTAGAATCACCACCAGTAATGTTAGAGTAGAGTCACCACCAGTAATGTTAGATTAGAATCACCACCAATAATGTTAATGTAGAGTCACCACCAGTAATGTTAGATTAGAATCACCAACAGTAATGTTGGAGTAGATTTACCACAAGTAATGTTATAGTAGAATCACCACCAATAATGTTAGAGTAGAGTCACTACCAGTAATGTTAGATTAGAATCACTACCAGTAATATTAGAGTACAGTCACAACCAGTAATGTTAGAGTAGAATCGCTACCAGAAATGTTAGTGTCGAATCACCACCAGTAATGTTAGTGTCGAATCACCACCAGTAATGACCGAGCAGAATCACCACCTGTAATGTTAGAGCAGAATCACCTCCATTAATGTTAGAGTAGAGTCAACACCAGTAATGTTCGAGTCGAGTCACCACCAGTAATGTTAGAGTAGAGTCACCACCAGTAATGTTACATCAGAGTCACCAGCAGTAATGTCAGTGTAGAATCACCACCAGTAATGTAAGAATAGTATCACCACCAGTAATGTTAGAGTAGAATCAGCACCAGTAATGTTAGTCTAGAATCACCACCAGTAATGTTCGAGTAGAATCACCACCAGTAATGTTAGAGTAGAATCACCACCAATAATGTTAGAGTAGAGTCACCACCAATAATGTTAGAGTAGATGTACCACCAGTAATGTTAGAGTAGAGTTACCACCAGTAATGTTAGAGTAGAATCACCACCAGTAATGTTACATCAGAGTCACCATCAGTAATGTTAGTGTAGAATCACCACCAGTAATTTAAGAATAGTATCACCACCAGTAATGTTAGAGTAGAATCAGCACCAGTAATGTTAGTCTAGAATCACCACGAGTAATGTTCGAGTAGAATCACCACCAATAATGTTAGAGTAGAGACACCACCAGTAATGATATAGTAGAATCACCAGCATTAATGTTAGAGTAGAATCATCACCAGCAATGTTAGTGTAGAATCACCACCAGTAATTTTAGAGTAAAGTAGCCACCAGTAATGTTAGAGTAGAGTCACCACCAGTAATGTTAAAGAAGAATCACCACCAGTAATATTAGAGTAGAATCACAACCATTAATGTTAGAGTAGAGTCAACACCAGTAATGTTAGAGTAATCTCACCACCAGTAATGTTATTGTAGAGTCACCACCAGTAATGTTAGATTAGAATCACCACCAGTAATGTTAGATTAGAATCACTACCAGTAATGTTAGAGTAGAGTCACCACCAGTAGTGTTATACTCGAATCACCACAAGTAATGTTAGGGTAGAATCACCACCAGTAATGTTAGAGTAGAATCAACATCAGCAATGTTAGAGTAGAGTCAACACCAGTACTGTTAGAGTCGAGTCACCACCAGTAATGTTAGAGTAGAGTCACCACCAGTAATGTTAGATTAGAATCACTACCAGTAATGTTAGAGTAGAGTCACCACCATTAATGTTAGAGTAGAGTCACCACCAGTAATGTTAGATTAGAATCAACACCAGTAATGTTCGAGTAGAGTCACCACCAATAATGTTAGAGAAGAATCGTCACCAGTAATGTTAGAATGGGGTTACCACCGGTAATGTTAGTGTAGAGTCCCCACCAGTAATGATAAAGTAGAATCACCACCATTAATGTTAGAGTAGAGGCACCACCAGTAATGTTAGAGTAGAATCAACATCAGCAATGTTGGAGTAGAGGCACCACCAGTAATGTTAGAATAGAATCAACATCACTAATGTTAGAGTATGGTCACCACCAGTAATTTTATAGTAAAATCATCACCAATAATGTTTTATGTAGAATCAACACCAGTAATGTTAGATTAGAATCACCACCAGTAATGTTAGATTAGAATCACCACAAATTATGTTAGATTAGAATCACCACCAGTAATGTTAGATTAGAATCACCACAAATTATATTAGATTAGAATGACCACCAGTAATGTTAGAGTAGAGTCACCACCAGTAATGTTAGATTAGAATCACCACCAATAATGTTAGTGTAGAGTCACCACCAGTAATGTTAGATTAGAATCAACACCAGAAATGTTACAGTCGTGTCACCAGCAGTAATGTTAGAGTTGTGTCACCACCAGTAATGTTAGATTAGAATCACCGACAATAATGTTAGATTAGAAACGCCATCAGTAATGTTAGAGTAAAATCACCACCTGTAATATTAGAGTAGAATCACCATCAATAATGTAAGAGTAGAGTCAATACCAGTAATGTTAGAGTAGAATCAACATCAGCAATGTTAGAGTAGAGTCAACACCAGTAATGTTAGAGTAGAGTCACCACCAGTAATGTTAGATTAGAATCACTACCAGTAATGTTAGAGTAGAGTCACCACCAGTAGTGTTATACTAGAATCACCACAAGTAATGTTAGGGTAGAATCACCACAAATAATTTTAGATCAGAATCACCACCAGTAATGTTAGATTAGAATCACCACCAGTAATGTTAGATTAGGATCACCGCCAGTAATGCTGGAGTAGCGTCACCACCAGTAATGTTAGAGAAGAGTCACCACCAGTAATGATAAAGTAGAATCACCACCAGTAATGGTAGAGTAGAGTCACCACCATTAATGTTAGAGTAGAGTCACCAGCATTAATGTTACAGTAGAGTCACCAGAATTAATGTTAGATTAGAATCACCACCAGTAATATTAGAGTAGGGTCACCACCAGAAATGTTAGATTAGAATCACCACCAGTAATGTTAGAGTAGGGTCACCACCAGTAATGTTAGATTAGAATCACCACCAGTAATGTTAGTGTTGAGTCACCACCAGTAATGTTAGAGAAGAATCACCATCAATAATGTTAGAGTAGAGTCACCACCATAATGTTAGAGTAGAAGCACCACCAGTAATGTTAGAGTAGAGTCAACACCAGTAATGTTAGAGTAGAGTCACCACCAGTAATGTTAGAGTAGAGTCACCACCTGTAATGTTAGAGCAGAGTCACCACCAGTAATGTTAGAGTAGAATCACCACCAGTAATGATAGAGTAGAGTCACTACCAGTAATTTTAGAGTACAATCACCACCAGTAATATTATATTAGAATCACCACCAGAAATGTTACAGTAGAGTCACCACCAGTAATGTTAGATTAGAATCAACACCAGAAATGTTACAGTAGTGTCACCAGCAGTAATGTTAGAGTTGTGTCACCAAAAGTAATGTTAGATTAGAATCACCGACAATAATGTTAGATTAGAAACGCCATCAGTAATGTTAGAGTAAAATCACCACCTGTAATATTAGAGTAGAATCACCATCAATAATGTAAGAGTAGAGTCAATACCAGTAATGTTAGAGTAGAATCCCTACCAGTAATGTTAGAATAGAGTCACCGCCAGTAATGTAAGATTAGAATCACTACCAGTAACGTTAGATTAGAATCACTACCAGTAATGTTATAGCAGAGTCACCACCAGTAATGTAAGAGTAGAGTCACCACCAGTAATGTTATACTATAATCACAACCAGTAATGTTAGATTAGAATCACCACCAGTAATGATAGAGTAGAATCACCACCGTTATTGTTAGATTAGAATCACCACCAGTAATGTTCGAGTAGAATCACCATCAGTAATGTTGCAGTAGAGTCACCACCAGTAATGTTAGAGTAGAATCACCAACAGTAATTTAAGAGTAGAATCACCACCAGTAATGTTAGAGAAGAATCACCAGCAGTAATGTTAGAGTATAATCACCTCCAGTAATTTTAGAGTAGAATCACCAGCAGTATTGTTAGAGTAGAATCACCACCAGTAATTTTCGAGTAGAATCACCATCAGTAATGTTAGATTAGAATCACCACAAGTAATGTTAGCTTAGAATCACCACCAGTAATGTTAGTTCAGAATCACCACCAGTAATGTTAGAATGGGGTTACCACCGGTAATGTTAGTGCAGAGTCACCACCAGTAATGTTAGAGTAGGGTCACCATCATTAATGTTAGTGTAGAGTCCCCACCAGTAATGTTAGAGTAGAGTCACCACCATTAATGTTAGAGTAGAGTCACCACCAGTAATGTTAGATTAGAATCAACACCAGTAATGTTAGATTAGAATCACCGCCAGTAATGTTAGAGTAGCGTCACCACCAGTAATGATAAAGTAGAATCACCACCATTAATGTTAGAGTAGAATCAACATCAGCAATGTTGGAGTAGAGGCACCACCAGTAATGTTAGAATAGAATCAACATCACTAATGTTAGAGTATGGTCACCACCAGTAATTTTATGGTAACATCATCACCAATAATGTTTTATGTAGAATCAAAACCAGTAATGTTAGATTAGAATCACCACCAGTAATGTTAGATTAGAATCACCACAAATTATGTTAGATTAGAATGACCACCAGTAATGTTAGAGTAGAGTCACCACCAGTAATGTTAGTGTTGAGTCACCACCAGTAATGTAAGAGAAGAATCACCATCAATAATGTTAGAGTAGAGTCACCACCATAATGTTAGAGTAGAAGCACCACCAGTAATGAGTCAACACCAGTAATGTTAGAGCAGAGTCACCACCAGTAATGTTAGAGTAGAATCACCACCAGTAATGTTAGAGTAGAGTCACTACCAGTAATTTTAGAGTACAATCACCACCAGTAATATTATATTAGAATCACCACCAGAAATGTTACAGTAGAGTCACCACCAGTAATGTTAGATTAGAATAAACACCAGAAATGTTACAGTAGTGTCACCAGCAGTAATGTTAGAGTTGTGTCACCACCAGTAATGTTAGATTAGAATCACCGACAATAATGTTAGATTAGAAACGCCATCAGTAATGTTAGAGTAAAATCACCACCTGTAATATTAGAGTAGAATCACCATCAATAATGTAAGAGTAGAGTCAATACCAGTAATGTTAGAGTAGAATCCCTACCAGTAATGTTAGAATAGAGTCACCGCCAGTAATGTAAGATTAGAATCACTACCAGTAACGTTAGATTAGAATCACTACCAGTAATGTTATAGCAGAGTCACCACCAGTAATGTAAGAGTAGAGTCACCACCAGTAATGTTATACTATAATCACAACCAGTAATGTTAGATTAGAATCACCACCAGTAATGATAGAGTAGAATCACCACCGTTATTGTTAGATTAGAATCACCACCAGTAATGTTCGAGTAGAATCACCATCAGTAATGTTGCAGTAGAGTCACCACCAGTAATGTTAGAGTAGAATCACCAACAGTAATTTAAGAGTAGAATCACCACCAGTAATGTTAGAGAAGAATCACAAGCAGTAATGTTAGAGTATAATCACCTCCAGTAATTTTAGAGTAGAATCACCAGCAGTATTGTTAGAATGGGGTTACCAGCAGTAATGTTAGTGCAGAGTCACCACCAGTAATGTTAGAGTAGGGTCACCATCATTAATGTTAGTGTAGACTCCCCACCAGTAATGTTAGAGTAGAGTCACCACCATTAATGTTAGAGTAGAGTCACGACCAGTAATGTTAGATTAGAATCAACACCAGTAATGTTAGATTAGAATCACCGCCACTAATGTTAGAGTAGCGTCACCACCAGTAATGATAAAGTAGAATCACCACCATTAATGTTAGAGTAGAATCAACATCAGCAATGTTGGAGTAGAGGCACCACCAGTAATGTTAGAATAGAATCAACATCACTAATGTTAGAGTATGGTCACCACCAGTAATTTTATAGTAAAATCATCACCAATAATGTTTTATTTAGAATCAACACCAGTAATGTTAGATTAGAATCACCACCAGTAATGTTAGATTAGAATCACCACAAATTATGTTAGATTAGAATGACCACCAGTAATGTTAGAGTAGAGTCACCACAAGTAATGTTAGTGTTGAGTCACCACCAGTAATGTTAGAGAAGAATCACCATCAATAATGTTAGAGTAGAGTCACCACCATAATGTTAGAGTAGAAGCACCACCAGTAATGTTAGAGTAGAGTCAACACCAGTAATGTTAGAGCAGAGTCACCACCAGTAATGTTAGAGTAGAATCACCACCAGTAATGTTAGAGTAGAGTCACTACCAGTAATTTTAGAGTACAATCACCACCAGTAATATTATATTAGAATCACCACCAGAAATGTTACAGTAGAGTCACCACCAGTAATGTTAGATTAGAATCAACACCAGAAATGTTACAGTAGTGTCACCAGCAGTAATGTTAGAGTTGTGTCACCACCAGTAATGTTAGATTAGAATCACCGACAACAATGTTAGATTAGAAACGCCATCAGTAATGTTAGAGTAAAATCACCACCTGTAATATTAGAGTAGAATCACCATCAATAATGTAAGAGTAGAGTCAATACCAGTAATGTTAGAGTAGAATCACCACCAGTAATGTTAGATTAGAATCACCACAAATTATGTTAGATTAGAATGACCACCAGTAATGTTAGAGTAGAGTCACCACCAGTAATGTTAGTGTTGAGTCACCACCAGTAATGTTAGAGAAGAATCACCATCAATAATGTTAGAGTAGAGTCACCACCATAATGTTAGAGTAGAATCACCAACAGTAATTTAAGAGTAGAATCACCACCAGTAATGTTAGAGAAGAATCACAAGCAGTAATGTTAGAGTATAATCACCTCCAGTAATTTTAGAGTAGAATCACCAGCAGTATTGTTAGAATGGGGTTACCAGCAGTAATGTTAGTGCAGAGTCACCACCAGTAATGTTAGAGTAGGGTCACCATCATTAATGTTAGTGTAGACTCCCCACCAGTAATGTTAGAGTAGAGTCACCACCATTAATGTTAGAGTAGAGTCACGACCAGTAATGTTAGATTAGAATCAACACCAGTAATGTTAGATTAGAATCACCGCCACTAATGTTAGAGTAGCGTCACCACCAGTAATGATAAAGTAGAATCACCACCATTAATGTTAGAGTAGAATCAACATCAGCAATGTTGGAGTAGAGGCACCACCAGTAATGTTAGAATAGAATCAACATCACTAATGTTAGAGTATGGTCACCACCAGTAATTTTATAGTAAAATCATCACCAATAATGTTTTATTTAGAATCAACACCAGTAATGTTAGATTAGAATCACCACCAGTAATGTTAGATTAGAATCACCACAAATTATGTTAGCTTAGAATGACCACCAGTAATGTTAGAGTAGAGTCACCACAAGTAATGTTACTGTTGAGTCACCACCAGTAATGTTAGAGAAGAATCACCATCAATAATGTTAGAGTAGAGTCACCACCATAATGTTAGAGTAGAAGCACCACCAGTAATGTTAGAGTAGAGTCAACACCAGTAATGTTAGAGCAGAGTCACCACCAGTAATGTTAGAGTAGAATCACCACCAGTAATGTTAGAGTAGAGTCACTACCAGTAATTTTAGAGTACAATCACCACCAGTAATATTATATTAGAATCACCACCAGAAATGTTACAGTAGAGTCACCACCAGTAATGTTAGATTAGAATCAACACCAGAAATGTTACAGTAGTGTCACCAGCAGTAATGTTAGAGTTGTGTCACCACCAGTAATGTTAGATTAGAATCACCGACAACAATGTTAGATTAGAAACGCCATCAGTAATGTTAGAGTAAAATCACCACCTGTAATATTAGAGTAGAATCACCATCAATAATGTAAGAGTAGAGTCAATACCAGTAATGTTAGAGTAGAATCACCACCAGTAATGTTAGATTAGAATCACCACAAATTATGTTAGATTAGAATGACCACCAGTAATGTTAGAGTAGAGTCACCACCAGTAATGTTAGTGTTGAGTCACCACCAGTAATGTTAGAGAAGAATCACCATCAATAATGTTAGAGTAGAGTCACCACCATAATGTTAGAGTAGAAGCACCACCAGTAATGTTAGAGTAGAGTCAACACCAGTAATGTTAGAGCAGAGTCACCACCAGTAATGTTAGAGTAGAATCACCACCAGTAATGTTAGAGTAGAGTCACTACCAGTAATTTTAGAGTACAATCACCACCAGTAACATTATATTAGAATCACCACCAGAAATGTTACAGTAGAGTCACCACCAGTAATGTTAGATTAGAATCAACACCAGAAATGTTACAGTAGTGTCACCAGCAGTAATGTTAGAGTTGTGTCACCACCAGTAATGTTAGATTAGAATCACCGACAATAATGTTAGATTAGAAACGCCATCAGTAATGTTAGAGTAAAATCACCACCTGTAATATTAGAGTAGAATCACCATCAATAATGTAAGAGTAGAGTCAATACCAGTAATGTTAGAGTAGAATCCCTACCAGTAATGTTAGAATAGAGTCACCGCCAGTAATGTAAGATTAGAATCACTACCAGTAACGTTAGATTAGAATCACTACCAGTAATGTTATAGCAGAGTCACCACCAGTAATGTAAGAGTAGAGTCACCACCAGTAATGTTATACTATAATCACAACCAGTAATGTTAGATTAGAATCACCACCAGTAATGATAGAGTAGAATCACCACCGTTATTGTTAGATTAGAATCACCACCAGTAATGTTCGAGTAGAATCACCATCAGTAATGTTGCAGTAGAGTCACCACCAGTAATGTTAGAGTAGAATCACCAACAGTAATTTAAGAGTAGAATCACCAGCAGTATTGTTAGAGTAGAATCACCACCAGTAATTTTAGAGTAGAATCACCATCAGTAATGTAAGATTAGAATCACCACAAGTAATGTTAGCTTAGAATCACCACCAGTAATGTTAGATCAGAATCACCACCAGTAATGTTAGAATGGGGTTACCACCGGTAATGTTACTGCAGAGTCACCACCAGTAATGTTAGAGTAGGGTCACCATCATTAATGTTAGTGTAGAGTCCCCACCAGTAATGTTAGAGTAGAGTCACCACCATTAATGTTAGAGCAGAGTCACCACCAGTAATGTTAGATTAGAATCAACACCAGTAATGTTAGAGTAGAGTCACCACCAGTAATGTTAGATTAGAATCAACACCAGTAATGTTAGAGTAGAGTCACCACCAGTAATGTTAGATTAGAATCAACACCAGTAATGTTAGAGTAGAGTCACCACCAGTAATGTTAGATTAGAATCAACACCAGTAATGTTAGAGTAGAGTCACCACCAGTAATGTTAGATTAGAATCAACACCAGTAATGTTAGAGTAGAGTCACCACCAGTAATGTTAGATTAGAATCACCGCCAGTAATGTTAGAGTAGCATCACCACCATTAATGTTAGAGAAGAGTGACCACCAGTAATGATAAAGTAGAATCACCACCATTAATGTTAGAGTAGAATCAACATCAGCAATGTTGGAGTAGAGGCACCACCAGTAATGTTAGAATAGAATCAACATCACTAATGTTAGAGTATGGTCACCACCAGTAATTTTATAGTAAAATCATCACCAATAATGTTAGAGTAGAATCAACACCAGTAATGTTAGATTAGAATCACCACCAGTAATGTTAGATTAGAATCACCACAAATTATGTTAGATTAGAATGACCACCAGTAATGTTAGAGTAGAGTTACCACAAGTAATGTTAGAGTAGAGTCACCACCAGTAATGTTAGAGTAGAGTCACCCCCAGTAATGGTAGAGTAGAGTCACCACCAGTAATGTTAGAGTAGAATCACCACCAATAATGTTAGTGTAGAGTCACCACCAGTAATGTTAGAGTAGAGTCACCACCAGTAATGTTAGAGTAGAGTCATCCCCAGTAATGTTAGAGTAGAGTCACCATCAGTAATGTTAGTGTAGAATCACCACCAGTAATTTAAGAATAGTATCACCACCAGTAATGTTAGAGTAGAATCAGCACCAGTAATGTTAGTCTAGAATCAGCACGAGTAATGTTCGAG
The DNA here is from genome assembly GCA_030390025.1 of Squalus acanthias. NCBI lineage: Eukaryota > Metazoa > Chordata > Chondrichthyes > Squaliformes > Squalidae > Squalus > Squalus acanthias. The sequence continues at coordinate 631,088 of JASTWF010000200.1, read as the reverse complement.
TAGAATGATCACCAATAATGTTAGAGTAGAGACACCACCAGTAATGATAGAGTAGAATCACCAGCATTAATGTTAGAGTAGAATCATCACCAGCAATGTTAGTGTAGAATCACCACCAGTAATTTTAGAGTAAAGTAGCCACCAGTAATGTTAAAGAAGAATCACCACCAGTAATATTAGAGTAGAATCACCACCATTAATGTTAGAGTAGAGTCATCACCAGTAATGTTAGAGTAATCTCACCACCAGTAATGTTATTGTAGAGTCACCACCAGTAATGTTAGAGTAGAGACACCACCAGTAATGTTAGAGTAGAATCACCACCAGTAATGTTAGAGTAGAATCACCACCAGTAATGTTAGATTAGAATCACCACCAGTAATGACCGAGCAGAATCACCACCAGTAATGTTAGAGTAGAGTCACCACCATTAATGTCAGAGCAGAGTCACCAGCATTAATGTTAGATCAGAATCACCACCAGTAATATTAGAGAAGGGTCACCACCAGAAATTTTAGTTTAGAATGACCACCAGTAATGTTAGAGTAGAGTCACCACCAGCAATGTTAGAGAAGAATCACCATTAATAATGTTAGAGTAGTGTCACCAGCAATAATGTTAGAGTAGAAGCACCACCAGTAATGTTAGAGTAGAGTCACCACCAGTAATGTTAGAGTAGAGTCACCCCCAGTAATGTTAGAGTAGAGTCACCACCAGTCATGTTAGAGTAGGATCACCACCAGTAATGTTAGAGTAGAATCACCACCATTAATGTTACATCAGAGTCACCATCAGTAATGTTACAGTAGGATCACCACCAGTAATGTAGGAATAGAATCACCACCAGTAATGTTAGAGTAGAATCAGCACCAATAATGTTAGAGTAGAGACACCACCAGTAATGATAGAGTAGAATCACCAGCATTAATGTTAGAGTAGAATCAGCACCAGCAATGTTTGTGCAGAATCACCACCAGTAATTTTAGAGTAGAGTAGCCACCAGTAATGTTAGAGTCGAGTCACCACCAGTAATGTTAAAGAAGAATCACCACCAGTAATATTAGAGTAGAATCACCACCAGTAATGTTAGTGTCGAATCACCTCCAGTAATGTTCGAGCAGAATCACCAACATTAATGTTAGAGTAGAGTCAACACCAGTAATGTTAGAGTAATGTCACCACCAGTAATGTTAGATTAGAATCACCACCTGTAATGTTGGAGTTGATTTACCACTAGTAATGTTACAGTAGAATCACCACCAGTAATGTTAGAGTAGAGTCACCAACAGTAATGTTAGATTAGAATCGCCAACAGTAATGTTGGAGTAGATTTACCACTAGTAATGTTATAGTAGAATCACCACCAGTAATGTTAGAGTAGAATCACTACCAGTAATGTTAGATTAGAATCACTACCAGAAATGTTAGTGTCGAATCACCACCAGTAATGTTAGTGTCGAATCACCACCAGTAATGACCGAGCAGAATCACCACCAGTAATGTTAGAGTAGAGTCACCACCAGTAATGTTAGAGTCGAGTCACCACCAGCAATGTTAGAGTAGAGTCACCACCTGTAATGTTAGAGTAGAATCACCTCCATTAATGTTAGAGTAGAGTCAACACCAGTAATGTTCGAGTCGAGTCACCACCAGTAATGTTAGAGTAGAGTCACCACCAGTAATGTTACATCAGAGTCACCATCAGTAATGTCAGTGTAGAATCACCACCAGTAATGTAAGAATAGTATCACCACCAGTAATGTTAGAGCAGAATCAGCACCAGTAATGTTAGTCTAGAATCACCACCAGTAATGTTCGAGTAGAATCACCACCAGTAATGTTAGAGTAGAATAACCACCAGTAATGTTACAGTAGAGTCACCACCAGTAATGTTAGAGTAGAGTCACCCCCAGTAATGTTAGAGTAGAGTCACCACCAGTAATGTTAGAGTAGAATCACCACCAGTAATGTTACATCAGAGTCACCATCAGTAATGTCAGTGTAGAATCACCACCAGTAATGTAAGAATAGTATCACCACCAGTAATGTTAGAGTAGAATCAGCACCAGTAATGTTAGTCTAGAATCACCACCAGTAATGTTCGAGTAGAATCACCACCAGTAATGTTAGAGTAGAATCACCACCAATAAGGTTAGAGTGGAGACACCGCCAGTAATGATAGAGTAGAATCACCAGCATTAATGTTAGAGTAGAATCATCACCAGCAATGTTAGTGTAGAATCACCACCAGTAATTTTAGAGTAAAGTAGCCACCAGTAATGTTAGAGTAGAGTCACCACCAGTAATGTTAAAGAAGAATCACCACCAGTAATATTAGAGTAGAATCACCACCATTAATGTTAGAGTAGAGTCAACACCAGTAATGTTAGAGTAATGTCACCACCAGTAATGTTATTGTAGAGTCACCACCAGTAATGTTAGAGTAGAGACACCAACAGTAATGTTAGAGTAGAATCACCACCAGTAATGTTAGAGTAGAATCACCACCAGTAATGTTAGATTAGAATCACCAACAGTAATGTTAGAGCAGAATCACCACCAGTAATGTTAGAGTAGAGTCACCACCATTAATGTCAGAGCAGAGTCACCAGCATTAATGTTAGATCAGAATCACCACCAGTAATATTAGAGAAGGGTCACCACCAGAAATTTTAGTTTAGAATGACCACCAGTAATGTTAGAGTAGAGTCACCACCAGTAATGTTAGATTAGAATCACCACCAGTAATGTTAGTGTAGAGTCACCACCAGTAATGTTAGAGAAGAATCACCATTAATAATGTTAGAGTAGTGTCACCACCAATAATGTTAGAGTAGAAGCACCACCAGTAATGTTAGAGTAGAGTCACCACCAGTAATGTTAGAGTAGGATCACCACCAGTAATGTTAGAGTAGAATCACCACCATTAATGTTACATCAGAGTCACCATCAGTAATGTGAGAGTAGGATCAGCACCAGCAATGTTAGTGTAGAATCACCACCAGTAATTTTAGAGTAGAGTAGCCACCAGTAATGTTAGAGTCGAGTCACCACCAGTAATGTTAAAGAAGAATCACCACCAGTAATATTAGAGTAGAATCACCACCAGTAATGTTAGTGTCGAATCACCTCCAGTAATGTTCGAGCAGAATCACCACCATTAATGTTAGAGTAGAGTCAACACCAGTAATGTTAGAGTAATGTCACCACCAGTAATGTTAGATTAGAATCACCACCAGTAATGTTGGAGTAGATTTACCACTAGTAATGTTATAGTAGAATCACCACCAGTAATGTTAGAGTAGAGTCACCAACAGTAATGTTAGATTAGAATCACCAACAGTAATGTTGGAGTAGATTTACCACTAGTAATGTTATAGTAGAATCACCACCAGTAATGTTAGAGTAGAATCACTACCAGTAATGTTAGATTAGAATCACTAAAAGTAATATTAGAGGACAGTCACCACCAGTAATGTTAGAGTAGAATCGCTACCAGAAATGTTAGTGTCGAATCACCACCAGTAATGTTAGTGTCGAATCACCACCAGTAATGACCGAGCAGCATCACCACCAGTAATGTTAGAGTAGAGTCACCACCAGTAATGTTAGAGTCGAGTCACCACCAGCAATGTTAGAGCAGAGTCACCACCTGTAATGTTAGAGTAGAATCAGCCTCCATTAATGTTAGAGTAGAGTCAACACCAGTAATGTTCGAGTCGAGTCACCACCAGTAATGTTAGAGTAGAGTCACCACCAGTAATGTTATACTAGAATCACCACGAGTAACGTTAGAGTAGAATCACCACCAGTAATGTTAGATTAGAATTACCACCAGTAATGTTGGAGTAGATTCACCACTAGTAATGTTAGAGCAGATTCAACACCAGTAATGTTAGAGTAGAATAACTATCAGTCATGTTAGATTAGAATCACCACCAGTAATGTTAGAGTACAGTCACCACCAGTAATATTAGAGTATAATCACCAGCATTAATGTAAGATTAGAATCACTACCAGTAATGTTAGAGTAGAGTCACCAGAAGTAATGTTAAACGAGAATCACCACCAGTAATGTTAGAGTAGAATCACTACCAGTAAAGTTAGATTAGAATCAATACCAGTTATATTAGAATAGAATCACCACCAATAATGTTAGAGTAGAGTCACAACGAGTAATTTTAGAGTACAATCACCAGCATTAATATTAGATTAGAATCACCACCAGTAATGTTAGATTAGAATCAACACCAGAAATGTTACAGTAGTGTCATCAGCAGTAATGTTAGAGTTGAGTCACCACCAGTAATGTTATATTAGAATCAGCGACAGTAATGTTAGAGTAGAATCACCACCAATAATGTAAGAGTAGAATCACTACCAGTAATGTTAGAGTAGAAGCACCAACAGTAATGTTGGAGTAGAGTCACCACCAGCAATGTTAGAGTAGAATCACTACCAGTAATGATATAGTATAATCACAACCATTAATGTTCGAGTAGAATCACCACCAGTAATGATAGAGTAGAATCACCACCGGTATTGTTAGATTAGAATCATCACCAGTCATGTTAGAGTAGAGTCACCATCAGTAATGTTAGAGTAGAATCACCACCAGTAATGTTAGAGTAGAATCACTACCAGTAATGTTAGATTAGAATCACCACCAGTAATATTAGATTAGAGTCACCACCAGTAATGTTAGAGTAGTGTCACCACCAGTAATGTTAGAGTAGTGTCAGCACCTGTAATGTTCGAGTAGAATTACCAACAGTAATGTTAGAGTAGAGTCACCACCAGTAATGTTAGATTAGAGTCACCACCAGTAATGTTAGAGTAGTGTCACCACCAGTGATGTTAGAGTAGAGTCAGCACCAGTAATGTTAGATTAGAATCACTACCATTAATGTTAGAGTAGAGACACCACCTGTAATGTTATACTAGATTCACCACTAGTAATGTTAGAGTATAATCACTACCAGTAATGTTAGATTAGAATCACCACCAGTAATATTAGAGTACAGTCACTACCAGTAAAGTTAGAGTAGAATCACTACCAGTAATGTTAGCTTAGAATCACCTCCAGTAATATTAGAGTAGAATCACCTCCAATAATGTAAGTGTAGAGTCACTACCAGTAATGTTCGAGTACAACCACCACCAGTAATATTAGATTAGAATCACCACCAGAAATGTTAGAGTAGAATCACCAGCAGTGATGTTAGAGTAGAATCACTACCAGTAATGTTAGAGTAGTGTCACCACCAGTAATGTTAGAGTAGATTCACTATCATTAATGTTAGTGTAGAGTCACCACCAGTAAAGTTATACTAGAATCACCACCAGTAATGTTAGATTAGAATCACCACCGGTAATGTTAGATTAGATTAACTACCAGTAATGTTAGAGTAGAATCACCACCAGTAATGTTAGCGTAGAATCACTACCAGTAATGTTAGTGTAGAATCACCACCAGTAATGTTAGATTAGAATCACCACCAATAATGTAATAGTAGAGTCACTACCAGTAATGTTAGAGTAGAGGCACCAACAGTAATGTTGTAGTAGAGTCACTACCAGTAATGTTAGAATAGAATCACTGCCAGTAATGTTAGAGTAGAGTCACCACCAGTAATGGAAGATTAGAATCACCACCAGTAATGTTAGATTAGAATCACTACCAGTAATGTTAGAGTAGAGTCACCACCAGTAATGTAAGATTAGAATGACTACCAGTAATGCTAGATTAGAATCACTACCAGTAATGTTAGAGTAGAGTCACCACCAGTAATGTTATACTATAATCACAACCAGTAATGTTACATTCGAATCACCACCTGCAATGATCGATTAGAATCACTACCAGTAATGAAGATTAGAATCACCAACGGTAATGTTAGATTAGAATCACTTCCAGTAATGTTAGAGTAGAGTAACCACCAGTAATGTTATACTAGAATCAATACCAGTAATGTTTGATTAGAAGCACCACCAGTAATGATAGCTTAGAATCACCACCAGTAATGTTCGATTAGAATCACCAACAGTAACGTTAGATTAGAATCACCACGAGTAATGTTAGATTATAATCACTACCAGTAATGTTAGAGTAGAGTCACCACCAGTAATGATAGAGTAGAATCACTACCAGTAATGTTAGTCTAGAATCATCACCAGTAATGTTAGAGTAGAATCACCACCAGTAATGTTAGAGTAGAGACACCACCAGTAATGTTAGAGTAGAATCACCAGCATTAATGTTAGAGTACAATCAGCACCAGCAATGTTATTGTAGTATCACCACCAGTTATTTTAGAGTAGATTAGCCACCAGAAATGTTAGAGTAGAGTCACCACTAGTAATGTTAGAGTAGAGACACCACCAGTAATGTTAGAGTAGAGTCACCACCAGTAATGTTAGATTAGAATCAACACCAGTAATGCTGGAGTAGAATCACCACCAGTAATGTTAGAGTAGAATCACCACCAGTAATGTTCGAGTAGAATCACCAGCAGTAATGTTAGAGTAGAATCACCACCAGTAACGTTAGAGTAGAATCACCATCAGCAATGTTAGAGTAGAATCACCATCAGTAATGTTACAGTAGAGTCACCGCCAGTAATGTTAGATTAAAATCACCTCCAGTAATTTTAGAGTAGAATCACCACTAGTAATGTTACAGATGAATCACCACGAGAAATGTTAGAGTATAATCACCTCCAGTAAATTTAGAAGTAGAATCACCATCAGTAATGTTAGAGTAGAATCACCACCAGTAATTTTCGAGTAGATTCACCACCAGTAATGTTAGATTGGAATCACCACAATTAATGTTAGCTTAGAATCACCACCAGTAATGTTATATTAGAATGACCACCAGTAATGTTAGAGTGGGGTCACCACCAGTAATGTTAGTGTAGAGGCACCACCAGTAACGTTAGAGTAGGGTCACAACCATTAATGTTAGTGTAGAGTCACCACCAGTAATGTTATTGTCGAGTCAGCACCAATAATGTTAGAGTAGAGTCACCACCAGTAATGTTAGGGTAGAATCACCACCAGTAATGTTAGAGTAGAATCACCAGCAGTAATGTTACATCAGAGTCACCATCAGTAATGTTAGCTTAGAAACACAACCAGTAATGTAAGAATAGATTCACCACCAGTAATGTTAGAGTAGAATCACCACCAGTAATGTTAGTCTAGAATCACCACCAGTCAAGTTAGAGTAGAATCAGCACCAGTAATGTTAGAGTAGAATCACCAACAGTAATGTTAGAGTAGAGAGAACACCAGTAATGTTACAGTAGAATCACCAGCATTAATGTTAGAGTAGAATCAGCACCAGCAATGTTAGTGTAGAATCACCACCAGTAATTTTAGAGTAGATTAGCCGCCAGTAATGTTAGAGTAGAGTCACCTCCAGTAATGTTAAAGAAGAATCACCACCAGTAATATTAGAGTAGAATCACCACCAGTAATGTTAGTGTCGAATCACCACCAGTAATGTTCGAGCATAATCACCACCAGTAATGTTAGAGTAGAGTCAACACCAGTAATATTAGAGTAGAGTCACCACGAGTAATGTTAGAGTAGAGTCACCACCAGTAATGTTAGTGTAGAGTCACCACCAGTAATGTTAGATTAGAATTATCACCAGTAATGTTGGAGTAGATTTACCACTAATAATGTTAGAGTAGAATCACCACCAGTAATGTTAGAGTAGAATCACTACCAGTAATGTTCGATTAGAATCACTACCAGTAAAGTTAGATTAGAATCACCACCAGTTATATTAGAATAGAATCACCACCAATAATGTTAGAGTAGAGTCACAACGAGTAATTTTAGAGTACAATCACCACCAGTAATGTTAGATTAGAATCAACACCAGAAATGTTACAGTAGTGTCACCAACAGTAATGTTAGAGTTGAGTCACCACCAGTAATGTTAGATTAGAATCACCACCTGCAATGATCGATTAGAATCACTACCAGTAATGTTAGATTAGAATCACCAACGGTAATGTTGGAGTAGATTCATCACCAGTCATGTTAGAGTAGAGTCACCATCAGTAATGTTAGAGTAGAATCACCACCAGTAATGTTAGAGTAGAATCACTACCAGTAATGTTAGGTTAGAATCACCACCAGTAATATTAGATTAGAGTCTCCACCAGTAATGTTAGAGTAGTGTCACCACCAGTAATGCTAGAGTAGTGTCAGCACCTGTAATGTTCGAGTAGAATTACCAACATTAATGTTAGAGTAGAGTCACCACCAGTAATGTTAGATTAGAGTCACCACCAGTAATGTTAGAGTAGTGTCACAACCATTAATGTTAGAGTAGAGTCAGCACCAGTAATGTTAGATTAGAATCACTACCATTAATGTTAGAATAGAGACACCACCTCTAATGTTATACTAGATTCACCACTAGTAATGTTAGAGTATAATCACTACCAGTAATGTTAGATTAGAATCACCACCAGTAATATTAGAGTACAGTCACTACCAGTAAAGTTAGAGTAGAATCACTACCAGAAATGTTAGATTAGAATCACCACCAGTAATATTAGAGTAGAATCACCTCCAATAATGTAAGTGTAGAGTCACTTCCAGTAATGTTCGAGTACAACCACCACCAGTAATATTAGATTAGAAACACCACCAGAAATGTTAGAGTCGAATCACCAGCAGTGATGTTAGAGTAGAATCACTACCAGTAATGTTAGAGTAGTGTCACCACCAGTAATGTGAGAGTAGATTCACTACCATTAATGCTAGTGTAGAGTCACCACCAGTAAAGTTATACTAGAATCACCACCAGTAATGTTAGATTAGAATCACCACCAATAATGTAAGAGTAGAGTCACTACCAGTAATGTTAGAGTAGAGGCACCAACAGTAATGTTGTAGTTGAGTCACTACCAGTAATGTTAGAGTAGAATCACTACCAGTAATGTTAGAGTAGAGTCACCACCAGTAATGTTAGATCAGAATCACCACCTGCAATGATCGATTAGAATCACTACCAGTAATGTTAGATTAGAATCACCAACGGTAATGTTGGATTAGAATCACTTCCAGTAATGTTAGTGCAGAGTCACCACCAGTAATGTTATACTAGAATCAATACCAGTAATGTTTGATTAGAAGTACGACCAGTAATGATAGCTTAGAATCACCACCAGTAATGTTCGATTAGAATCACCAACAGTAACGTTAGATTAGAATCACCACCAGTAATGTTAGAGTAGAATCACCATCAGTAATGTTAGAGTAGAGGGACCGCCTGTAATGTCAGAGTAGATTCAGAACCAGTAATGTTAGAGTAGAATCACCACCAGTAAAGTTAGCTTAGAATCACCACGAGTAATGTTAGATTATAATCACTACCAGTAATGTTAGAGTAGAGTCACCACCAGTAATGATAGAGTAGAATCACTACCAGTAATGTTAGTCTAGAATCAACACCAGTAATGTTAGAGTAGAGACACCACCAGTAATGTTAGAGTAGAATCACCAGCATTAAGGTTAGATTACAATCAGCACCAGCAATGTTAGTGTAGTATCACCACCAGTTATTTTAGAGCAGATTAGCCACCAGTAATGTTAGAGTAGAGTCACCACCAGTAATGTTAGAGTAGAGACACCACCAGTAATGTTAGAGTAGAGTCACCACCAGTAATGTTAGGTTAGAATCAACACCAGTAATGTTAGAGTAGATTCACCACCAGTAATGTTAGAGTAGAGACACCACCAGTAATGTTAGAGTAGAATCACCACCAGTAATGTAAGAGTAGAATCACCACCAGTAATGTTCGAGTAGAATCACCACCAGTAATGTTACAGATGAATCACCATGAGTAATGTTAGAGTATAATCACCTCCCGTAATTTTAGAGCAGAATCACCATCAGTAACGTTAGAGTAGAATCACCACCAGTAATTTTCGAGTAGAATCACCACCAGTAATGTTAGATTGGAATCACCACAATTAATGTTAGCTTAGAATCACCACCAGTAATGTTAGATTAGAATCACCACCAGTAATGTTATTGTAGAGGCACCACCAGTAACGTTAGAGTAGGGTCACCACCATTAATGTTAGTGTAGAGTCACCACCAGTATTGTTATTGTCGAGTCAGCACCAATAATGTTAGAGTAGAGTCACCACAAGTAATGTTAGAGTAGAATCACCACCAGTAATGTTAGAGTAGCATCACCACCATTAATGTTACATCAGAGTCACCATCAGTAATGTTAGCTTAGAAACACAACTAGTAATGTAAGAATAGATTCACCACCAGTAATGTTAGAGTAGAATCTCCACCAGTAATGTTAGTCTAGAATCACCACCAGTCATGTTAGAGTAGAATCACCACCAGTAATGTCAGAGTAGAATCACCACCAGTAATGTTAGAGTAGAGAGAACACCAGTAATGTTAGAGTAGAATCACCAGCATTAATGTTAGAGTAGAATCAGCACCAGCAATGTAAGTGTAGAATCACCACCAGTAATTTTAGAGTAGAGGAGCCACCAGTAATGTTAGAGTAGAGTCACCACCAGTAATGTTAAAGAAGAATCGCCACCAGTAATATTAGAGTAGAATCACCACTTATTACGGAAACATGGTTGCAGGGTGAGCAGGGCTGGGAGCTTAACATACAGGGGTATTCAGTATTTAGGAAGGATCGACGAAAAAGAAAGGGAGGAGGGGTAGCATTGCTGGTAAAAGAAGGGATAAATGCAATTGAAAGGAAGGATATTAACTCAGTTAATACAGAATCTATATGGGTGGAGCTAAGAAATAGCGAGGGGCGAAAAACATTAATAGGAGTGGTATATAGGCCTCCAAATAGTAAAATAGAGGTTGGGGAGGGCATCACGAGGGAAATTAGAGAAGCGTGCAATAAGAGCACAGCTGTCATCATAGGTGACTTTAACTTACATATAGATTGGAATAGCCTAATCAGTAAAAATAATGAGGAGGAGGAATTCCTTGAGTGTTTAAGGGATGGTTATCTGGATCAATATGTCGAGGAACCAACTCGGGAACAGGCTATATTGGACTGGGTACTGTGCAATGAGAAGGGACTAATTAGTAATCTTGTTGTACGGGGACCCTTGGGTCAGAGCGATCATAACATGATCGATTTCTCACTCGAAATGGAGAGCGAAGAAATTGACTCAGATACTAAGGTCCTGAATTTAAACAAGGGGAATTATGATGCCATTAGACGGGAACTGAGTAGGTCTGATTGGACAACGTTCCTGGGAGGACTGGAGGTAGATAAACAATGGCAAGCATTTAAAGATAGAATGACAAAATTGCAAAAATTGTTTATACCAATCTGGCATAAAAGGAAATCTAAAAAGGTGACTCAACCGTGGATAACAGGGGAAATTAGAGACAGCATAAAATCCAAAGATAGGGCGTATAAAATAGCCAAAAAAAGCGCCAGAGCGGAAGATTGGGAACAGTTTAAGATAGAGCAAAGGAGGACAAAGGGCTTAATCAAGAGGCGCAAAATAGCTTACGAAAGCAAGCTGGCGGAAAATATAAAAACTAACTCCAAAAGCTTTTATAAGTATATCAAGAGGAAAAGACTGGTGAAAACCAAAGTTGGCCCATTGCAGTCAGATACGGGGGAATATATAACGGGAAATAAAGAAATGGCAGACCAACTAAATGCATACTTTGGGTCAGTCTTTACGAAGGAAGACACAAAAAACCTCCCTGGGATATCGGGAAAAATAGGGACATTTGCAAAGGAGGAACTGACGCAAGTCAATATCTCTAAGGATATGGTGTTAAGGAAGCTAAAGGGATTGAAGGCGGACAAATCCCCAGGGCCTGATAACATGCATCCTAGGGTACTGAAGGAGGTGGCCCTAGAGATAGCGGATGCACTAAGTATGATTTTTCAGAATTCATTAGACTCGGGAACAGTGCCCATGGATTGGAGGGTAGCTAACGTTACCCCACTATTCAAAAAGGGGGGTAGGGAAAAAGCAGGTAATTACAGACCTGTAAGCCTTACATCAGTTGTGGGCAAAATGCTGGAGTCCATCATTAAGGATGAAATAGCGGAGCACTTAGCAAATGGGGACAGGATAGGACAGAGTCAACATGGATTTACAAAGGGTAAATCGTGCTTGACTAATCTATTGGAATTTTTTGAGGGAGTAACTGGTAAAATAGATGGGGGAGAGCCAGTAGATGTGGTGTACCTGGACTTCCAAAAGGCCTTCGATAAGGTCCCACATAAAAGATTAGCAGGGAAAATTGAAGCTCATGGGATAAAGGGGAAAGTATTGACGTGGATAGAGAACTGGCTGTCAGATAGAAAACAGAGAGTTGGAATAAACGGCTCATTTTCTGAATGGCAGGCAGTAACAAGTGGGGTACCACAGGGATCTGTCCTGGGTCCCCAGCTGTTCACAATTTACATTAATGACCTGGATCAGGGAGTCGGATGCAGCATTTCCAAATTTGCAGACGACACTAAACTAGGAGGGGGGGTGGGCTCAGAGGAGGAGACCAGGAAGCTCCAGAGCGATTTGGACAGACTGGGTGATTGGGCGGATAAATGGCAGATGCACTATAATGTGGACAAGTGCGAAGTTATCCACCTTGGGTGCAGGAACGGGAGGGCAAATTATTATTTAAATGGCAATAAATTGGGAGAGGGGGAAGTACAGAGAGACCTGGGTGTTCTTGTACACCAGTCACTGAAGGCGAGCATGCAGGTGCAACAGGCGATCAAGAAGGCAAACGGTATGCTGGCCTTCATAGCAAAAGGGTTGGAATACAGGAACAGGGATACCTTGCTGCAGCTGTACAGGGCACTGGTGAGACCACACCTCGAGTACTGTGTACAGTTTTGGTCGCCTCATCTGAGGAAAGATGTTCTTGCCATGGAGGGGGTGCAGTGGCGATTCACCAGGCTGATACCAGGAATGGCGGGATTGACCTATGAGGAGAGACTATGTAGTTTAGGGATGTACACACTGGAGTTTAGAAGATTGAGAGGGGACCTCATAGAAGTGTATAAAATTCTGACAGGTCTAGACAGACTAGATGCAGAAGGAATGTTTCCCTTGGCGGGTGAGAACAGAACTAGAGGACATAATTTAAGGATAAGGGCTAAACCATTTAGGACAGAAATGAGGGGGAATTTCTTCACTCAGAGGGTGGTGAACCTGTGGAACTCATTGCCACAGAGGGCAGTGTACGCCAGCTCATTAAATATATTTAAGAGGGAATTAGATGTATTTCTACAGGCAAAAGGGGTTAAGGGTTACGGAGAGAAGGCGGGGACGGGATACTGAATTGGAGGATCAGCCATGATCTCCTTAAATGGCGGAGCAGGCTCGAAGGGCCGGATGGCCTACTCCTGCTCCTATCTTCTATGTATCTATGTATCTATGTATCTATGTACCACCAGTAATGTTAGTGTCGAATCACCACCAGTAATGTTCGAGCATAATCACCACCAGTAATGTTAGAGTAGAGTCAACACCAGTAATATTAGAGTAGAGTCACCACCAGTAATGTTAGTGTAGAGTCACCACCAGTAATGTTAGATTAGAATCAACACCAGTAATGTTAGAGTGGGGTCACCACCAGTAATGTTATTGTCGAGTCAGCACCAATAATGTTAGAGTAGAGTCAACACCAGTAATATTAGAGTAGAGTCACCACCAGTAACGTTAGCTTAGAATCACCACGAGTAATGTTAGATTATAATCACTACCAGTAATGTTAGAGTAGAGTCACCACCAGTAATGATAGAGTAGAATCACTACCAGTAATGTTCGTCTAGAATCACCACCAGTAATGTTAGAGTAGAATCACCACCAGTAATGTTAGAGTAGAATCACCACCAGTAATGTTAGAGTAGAGACACCACCAGTAATGTTAGAGTAGAATCACCAGCATTAATGGTAGAGTACAATCAGCACCAGCAATGTTAGTGTAGTATCACCACCAGTTATTTTAGAGTAGATTAGCCACCAGTAATGTTAGAGTAGAGTCACCACTAGTAATGTTAGAGTAGTGACACCACCAGTAATGTTAGAGTAGAGTCACCACCAGTAATGTTAGATTAGAATCAACACCAGTAATGCTGGAGTAGAATCACCACCAGTAATGTTAGAGTAGAATCACCACCAGTAATGTTCGAGTAGAATCACCAGCAGTAATGTTAGAGTAGAATCACCACCAGTAACGTTAGAGTAGAATCACCATCAGCAATGTTAGAGTAGAATCACCATCAGTAATGTTACAGTAGAGTCACCGCCAGTAATGTTAGATTAAAATCACCTCCAGTAATTTTAGAGTTGAATCACCACTAGTAATGTTACAGATGAATCACCACGAGAAATGTTAGAGTATAATCACCTCCAGTAATTTTAGAGTAGAATCACCATCAGTAATGTTAGAGTAGAATCACCACCAGTAATTTTCGAGTAGAATCACCACCAGTAATGTTAGATTGGAATCACCACAATTAATGTTAGCTTAGAATCACCACCAGTAATGTTATATTAGAATGACCACCAGTAATGTTAGAGTGGGGTCCCAACCAGTAATGTTAGTGTAGAGGCACCACCAGTAACGTTAGAGTAGGGTCACAACCATTAATGTTAGTGTAGAGTCACCACCAGTAATGTTATTGTCGAGTCAGCACCAATAATGTTAGAGTAGAGTCACCACCAGTAATGTTAGGGTAGAATCACCACCAGTAATGTTAGAGTAGAATCACCAGCAGTAATGTTACATCAGAGTCACCATCAGTAATGTTAGCTTAGAAACACAACCAGTAATGTAAGAATAGATTCACCACCAGTAATGTTAGAGTAGAATCACCACCAGTAATGTTAGTCTAGAATCACCACCAGTCAAGTTAGAGTAGAATCAGCACCAGCAATGTTAGTGTAGAATCACCACCAGTAATTTTAGAGTAGATTAGCCGCCAGTAATGTTAGAGTACAGTCACCTCCAGTAATGTTAAAGAAGAATCACCACCAGTAATATTAGAGTAGAATCACCACCAGTAATGTTAGTGTCGAATCACCACCAGTAATGTTCGAGCATAATCACCACCAGTAATGTTAGAGCAGAGTCAACACCAGTAATATTAGAGTAGAGTCACCACCAGTAATGTTAGAGTAGAGTCACCACCAGTAATGTTAGTGTAGAGTCACCACCAGTAATGTTAGATTAGAATTATCACCAGTAATGTTGGAGTAGATTTACCACTAATAATGTTAGAGTAGAATCACCACCAGTAATGTTAGAGTAGAATCACTACCAGTAATGTTCGATTAGAATCACTACCAGTAAAGTTAGATTAGAATCACCACCAGTTATATTAGAATAGAATCACCACCAATAATGTTAGAGTAGAGTCACAACGAGTAATTTTAGAGTACAATCACCACCAGTAATGTTAGATTAGAATCAACACCAGAAATGTTACAGTAGTGTCACCACCAGTAATGTTAGAGTTGAGTCACCACCAGTAATGTTAGATTAGAATCACCACCTGCAATGATCGATTAGAATCACTACCAGTAATGTTAGAGTAGAATCACCACCAGTAATGTTATAGTAGAGTCACCACCAGTAATGTTAGAGTAGAATCACTACCAGTAATGTAAGAGTAGAGTCACCACCAGTAAGGTTATACTATAATCACAACCATTCATGTTCGATTAGAATCACCACCAGTAATGATAGAGTAGAATCACCACCGGTATTGTTAGATTAGAATCATCACCAGTCATGTTAGAGTAGAGTCACCACCAGTAATGTTAGAGTAGAATCACTACCAGTAATGTTAGGTTAGAATCACCACCAGTAATATTAGATTAGAGTCTCCACCAGTAATGTTAGAGTAGTGTCACCACCAGTAATGTTAGAGTAGTGTCAGCACCTGTAATGTTCGAGTAGAATTACCAACAGTAATGTTAGATTAGAGTCACCACCAGTAATGTTAGAGTAGTGTCACAACCATTAATGTTAGAGTAGAGTCAGCACCAGTAATGTTAGATTAGAATCACTACCATTAATGTTAGAGTAGAGACACCACCTGTAATGTTATACTAGATTCACCACTAGTAATGTTAGAGTATAATCACTACCAGTAATGTTAGATTAGAATCACCACCAGTAATATTAGAGTACAGTCACTACCAGTAAAGTTAGAGTAGAATCACTACCAGTAATGTTAGATTAGAATCACCACCAGTAATATTAGAGTAGAATCACCTCCAATAATGTAAGTGTAGAGTCACTTCCAGTAATGTTCGAGTACAACCACCACCAGTAATATTAGATTAGAAACACCACCAGAAATGTTAGAGTAGAATCACCAGCAGTGATGTTAGAGTAGAATCACTACCAGTAATGTTAGAGTAGTGTCACCACCAGTAATGTTAGAGTAGATTCACTACCATTAATGCTAGTGTAGAGTCACCACCAGTAAAGTTATACTAGAATCACCACCAGTAATGTTAGATTAGAATCACCACCAATAATGTAAGAGTAGAGTCACTACCAGTAATGTTAGAGTAGAGGCACCAACAGTAATGTTGTAGTTGACTCACTGCCAGTAATGTTAGAGTAGAATCACTACCAGTAATGTTAGAGTAGAGTCACCACCAGTAATGTTAGATTAGAATCACCACCTGCAATGATCGATTAGAATCACTACCAGTAATGTTAGATTAGAATCACCAACGGTAATGTTAGATTAGAATCACTTCCAATAATGTCAGTGCAGAGTCACCACCAGTAATGTTATACTAGAATCAATACCAGTAATGTTTGATTAGAAGTACCACCAGTAATGATAGCTTAGAATCACCACCAGTAATGTTCGATTAGAATCACCAACAGTAACGTTAGATTAGAATCACCACCAGTAATGTTAGAGTAGAATTACCATCAGTAATGTTAGAGTAGAGGGACCGCCTGTAATGTCAGAGTAGATTCAGAACCAGTAATGTTAGAGTAGAATCACCACCAGTAATGTTCGAGTAGAATCACCAGCAGTAATGTTAGAGTAGAATCACCACCAGTAACGTTAGAGTAGAATCACCATCAGCAATGTTAGAGTAGAATCACCATCAGTAATGTTACAGTAGAGTCACCGCCAGTAATGTTAGATTAAAATCACCTCCAGTAATTTTAGAGTAGAATCACCACTAGTAATGTTACAGATGAATCACCACGAGAAATGTTAGAGTATAATCACCTCCAGTAATTTTAGAGTAGAATCACCATCAGTAATGTTAGAGTAGAATCACCACCAGTAATTTTCGAGTAGAATCACCACCAGTAATGTTAGATTGGAATCACCAGAATTAATGTTAGCTTAGAATCACCACCAGTAATGTTATATTAGAATGACCACCAGTAATGTTAGAGTGGGGTCACCACCAGTAATGTTAGTGTAGAGGCACCACCAGTAACGTTAGAGTAGGGTCACAACCATTAATGTTAGTGTAGAGTCACCACCAGTAATGTTATTGTC
Organism: Squalus acanthias; assembly: GCA_030390025.1. NCBI lineage: Eukaryota > Metazoa > Chordata > Chondrichthyes > Squaliformes > Squalidae > Squalus > Squalus acanthias. The sequence goes on along the minus strand of JASTWF010000200.1, from coordinate 613,539 downwards.
GAGTCAGCACCAATAATGTTAGAGTAGAGTCACCACCAGTAATGTTAGGGTAGAATCACCACCAGTAATGTTAGAGTAGAATCACCAGCAGTAATGTTACATCAGAGTGACCATCAGTAATGTTAGCTTAGAAACACAACCAGTAATGTAAGAATAGATTCACCACCAGTAATGTTAGAGTAGAATCACCACCAGTAATGTTAGTCTAGAATCACCACCAGTCAAGTTAGAGTAGAATCAGCACCAGTAATGTTAGAGTAGAATCACCAACAGTAATGTTAGAGTAGAGAGAACACCAGTAATGTTACAGTAGAATCACCAGCATTAATGTTAGAGTAGAATCAGCACCAGCAATGTTAGTGTAGAATCACCACCAGTAATTTTAGAGTAGATTAGCCGCCAGTAATGTTAGAGTACAGTCACCTCCAGTAATGTGAAAGAAGAATCACCACCAGTAATATTAGAGTAGAATCACCACCAGTAATGTTAGTGTCGAATCACCACCAGTAATGTTCGAGCATAATCACCACCAGTAATGTTAGAGTAGAGTCAACACCAGTAATATTAGAGTAGAGTCACCACCAGTAATGTTAGAGTAGAGTCACCACCAGTAATGTTAGTGTAGAGTCACCACCAGTAATGTTAGATTAGAATTATCACCAGTAATGTTGGAGTAGATTTACCACTATTAATGTTAGAGTAGAATCACCACCAGTAATGTTAGAGTAGAATCACTACCAGTAATGTTCGATTAGAATCACTACCAGTAAAGTTAGATTAGAATCACCACCAGTTATATTAGAATAGAATCACCACCAATAATGTTAGAGTAGAGTCACAAGTAGTAATTTTAGAGTACAATCACCACCAGTAATGTTAGATTAGAATCAACACCAGAAATGTTACAGTAGTGTCAGCACCAGTAATGTTAGAGTTGAGTCACCACCAGTAATGTTAGATTAGAATCACCACCAGTAATATTAGAGTACAGTCACTACCAGTAAAGTTAGAGTAGAATCACTACCAGTAATGTTAGATTAGAATCACCACCAGTAATATTAGAGTAGAATCACCTCCAATAAAGTAAGTGTAGAGTCACTTCCAGTAATGTTCGAGTACAACCACCACCAGTAATATTAGATTAGAAACACCACCAGAAATGTTAGAGTAGAATCACCAGCAGTGATGTTAGAGTAGAATCACTACCAGTAATGTTAGAGTAGTGTCACCACCAGTAATGTTAGAGTAGATTCACTACCATTAATGCTAGTGTAGAGTCACCACCAGTAAAGTTATACTGGAATCACCACCAGTAATGTTAGATTAGAATCACCACCAATAATGTAGGAGTAGAGTCACTACCAGTAATGTTAGAGTAGAGGCACCAACAGTAATGTTGTAGTTGACTCACTACCAGTAATGTTAGAGTAGAATCACTACCAGTAATGTTAGAGTAGAGTCACCACCAGTAATGTTAGATTAGAATCACCACCTGCAATGATCGATTAGAATCACTACCAGTAATGTTAGATTAGAATCACCAACGGTAATGTTAGATTAGAATCACTTCCAGTAATGTTAGTGCAGAGTCACCACCAGTAATGTTATACTAGAATCAATACCAGTAATGTTTGATTAGAAGTACCACCAGTAATGATAGCTTAGAATCACCACCAGTAATGTTCGATTAGAATCACCAACAGTAACGTTAGATTAGAATCACCACCAGTAATGTTATAGTAGAGTCACCACCAGTAATGTTAGAGTAGAATCACTACCAGTAATGTAAGAGTAGAGTCACCACCAGTAAGGTTATACTATAATCACAACCATTCATGTTCGATTAGAATCACCACCAGTAATGATAGAGTAGAATCACCACCGGTATTGTTAGATTAGAATCATCACCAGTCATGTTAGAGTAGAGTCACCACCAGTAATGTTAGAGTAGAATCACTACCAGTAATGTTAGGTTAGAATCACCACCAGTAATATTAGATTAGAGTCTCCACCAGTAATGTTAGAGTAGTGTCACCACCAGTAATGTTAGAGTAGTGTCAGCACCTGTAATGTTCGAGTAGAATTACCAACAGTAATGTTAGATTAGAGTCACCACCAGTAATGTTAGAGTAGTGTCACAACCATTAATGTTAGAGTAGAGTCAGCACCAGTAATGTTAGATTAGAATCACTACCATTAATGTTAGAGTAGAGACACCACCTGTAATGTTATACTAGATTCACCACTAGTAATGTTAGAGTATAATCACTACCAGTAATGTTAGATTAGAATCACCACCAGTAATATTAGAGTACAGTCACTACCAGTAAAGTTAGAGTAGAATCACTACCAGTAATGTTAGATTAGAATCACCACCAGTAATATTAGAGTAGAATCACCTCCAATAATGTAAGTGTAGAGTCACTTCCAGTAATGTTCGAGTACAACCACCACCAGTAATATTAGATTAGAAACACCACCAGAAATGTTAGAGTAGAATCACCAGCAGTGATGTTAGAGTAGAATCACTACCAGTAATGTTAGAGTAGTGTCACCACCAGTAATGTTAGAGTAGATTCACTACCATTAATGCTAGTGTAGAGTCACCACCAGTAAAGTTATACTAGAATCACCACCAGTAATGTTAGATTAGAATCACCACCAATAATGTAAGAGTAGAGTCACTACCAGTAATGTTAGAGTAGAGGCACCAACAGTAATGTTGTAGTTGACTCACTGCCAGTAATGTTAGAGTAGAATCACTACCAGTAATGTTAGAGTAGAGTCACCACCAGTAATGTTAGATTAGAATCACCACCTGCAATGATCGATTAGAATCACTACCAGTAATGTTAGATTAGAATCACCAACGGTAATGTTAGATTAGAATCACTTCCAATAATGTCAGTGCAGAGTCACCACCAGTAATGTTATACTAGAATCAATACCAGTAATGTTTGATTAGAAGTACCACCAGTAATGATAGCTTAGAATCACCACCAGTAATGTTCGATTAGAATCACCAACAGTAACGTTAGATTAGAATCACCACCAGTAATGTTAGAGTAGAATCACCATCAGTAATGTTAGAGTAGAGGGACCGCCTGTAATGTCAGAGTAGATTCAGAACCAGTAATGTTAGAGTAGAATCACCACCAGTAATGTTCGAGTAGAATCACCAGCAGTAATGTTAGAGTAGAATCACCACCAGTAACGTTAGAGTAGAATCACCATCAGCAATGTTAGAGTAGAATCACCATCAGTAATGTTACAGTAGAGTCACCGCCAGTAATGTTAGATTAAAATCACCTCCAGTAATTTTAGAGTAGAATCACCACTAGTAATGTTACAGATGAATCACCACGAGAAATGTTAGAGTATAATCACCTCCAGTAATTTTAGAGTAGAATCACCATCAGTAATGTTAGAGTAGAATCACCACCAGTAATTTTCGAGTAGAATCACCACCAGTAATGTTAGATTGGAATCACCAGAATTAATGTTAGCTTAGAATCACCACCAGTAATGTTATATTAGAATGACCACCAGTAATGTTAGAGTGGGGTCACCACCAGTAATGTTAGTGTAGAGGCACCACCAGTAACGTTAGAGTAGGGTCACAACCATTAATGTTAGTGTAGAGTCACCACCAGTAATGTTATTGTCGAGTCAGCACCAATAATGTTAGAGTAGAGTCACCACCAGTAATGTTAGGGTAGAATCACCACCAGTAATGTTAGAGTAGAATCACCAGCAGTAATGTTACATCAGAGTGACCATCAGTAATGTTAGCTTAGAAACACAACCAGTAATGTAAGAATAGATTCACCACCAGTAATGTTAGAGTAGAATCACCACCAGTAATGTTAGTCTAGAATCACCACCAGTCAAGTTAGAGTAGAATCAGCACCAGTAATGTTAGAGTAGAATCACCAACAGTAATGTTAGAGTAGAGAGAACACCAGTAATGTTACAGTAGAATCACCAGCATTAATGTTAGAGTAGAATCAGCACCAGCAATGTTAGTGTAGAATCACCACCAGTAATTTTAGAGTAGATTAGCCGCCAGTAATGTTAGAGTACAGTCACCTCCAGTAATGTGAAAGAAGAATCACCACCAGTAATATTAGAGTAGAATCACCAACAGTAATGTTAGAGTAGAGAGAACACCAGTAATGTTACAGTAGAATCACCAGCATTAATGTTAGAGTAGAATCAGCACCAGCAATGTTAGTGTAGAATCACCACCAGTAATTTTAGAGTAGATTAGCCGCCAGTAATGTTAGAGTACAGTCACCTCCAGTAATGTGAAAGAAGAATCACCACCAGTAATATTAGAGTAGAATCACCACCAGTAATGTTAGTGTCGAATCACCACCAGTAATGTTCGAGCATAATCACCACCAGTAATGTTAGAGTAGAGTCAACACCAGTAATATTAGAGTAGAGTCACCACCAGTAATGTTAGAGTAGAGTCACCACCAGTAATGTTAGTGTAGAGTCACCACCAGTAATGTTAGATTAGAATTATCACCAGTAATGTTGGAGTAGATTTACCACTATTAATGTTAGAGTAGAATCACCACCAGTAATGTTAGAGTAGAATCACTACCAGTAATGTTCGATTAGAATCACTACCAGTAAAGTTAGATTAGAATCACCACCAGTTATATTAGAATAGAATCACCACCAATAATGTTAGAGTAGAGTCACAACGAGTAATTTTAGAGTACAATCACCACCAGTAATGTTAGATTAGAATCAACACCAGAAATGTTACAGTAGTGTCAGCACCAGTAATGTTAGAGTTGAGTCACCACCAGTAATGTTAGATTAGAATCACCACCTGCAATGATCGATTAGAATCACTACCAGTAATGTTAGATTAGAATCACCAACGGTAATGTTGGAGTAGATTCATCACCAGGAATGTTAGAGTAGAATCACCACCAGTAATGTTATAGTAGAGTCACCACCAGTAATGTTAGAGTAGAGGCACCAACAGTAATGTTGTAGTTGACTCACTACCAGTAATGTTAGAGTAGAATCACTACCAGTAATGTTAGAGTAGAGTCACCACCAGTAATGTTAGATTAGAATCACCACCTGCAATGATCGATTAGAATCACTACCAGTAATGTTAGATTAGAATCACCAACGGTAATGTTAGATTAGAATCACTTCCAGTAATGTTAGTGCAGAGTCACCACCAGTAATGTTATACTAGAATCAATACCAGTAATGTTTGATTAGAAGTACCACCAGTAATGATAGCTTAGAATCACCACCAGTAATGTTAGATTAGAATCACCACCAGTAATGTTAGAGTAGAATCACCATCAGTAATGTTAGAGTAGAGGGACCGCCTGAAATGTCAGAGTAGATTCAGAACCAGTAATGTTAGAGTAGAATCACCACCAGTAATGTTCGAGTAGAATCACCAGCAGTAATGTTAGAGTAGAATCACCACCAGTAACGTTAGAGTAGAATCACCATCAGCAATGTTAGAGTAGAATCACCATCAGTAATGTTACAGTAGAGTCACCGCCAGTAATGTTAGATTAAAATCACCTCCAGTAATTTTAGAGTAGATTCACCACTAGTAATGTTACAGATGAATCACCACGAGAAATGTTAGAGTATAATCACCTCCAGTAATTTTAGAGTAGAATCACCATCAGTAATGTTAGAGTAGAATCACCACCAGTAATTTTCGAGTAGAATCACCACCAGTAATGTTAGATTGGAATCACCACAATTAATGTTAGCTTAGAATCACCACCAGTAATGTTATATTAGAATGACCACCAGTAATGTTAGAGTGGGGTCACCACCAGTAATGTTAGTGTAGAGGCACCACCAGTAACGTTAGAGTAGGGTCACAACCATTAATGTTAGTGTAGAGTCACCACCAGTAATGTTATTGTCGAGTCAGCACCAATAATGTTAGAGTAGAGTCACCACCAGTAATGTTAGGGTAGAATCACCACCAGTAATGTTAGAGTAGAATCACCAGCAGTAATGTTACATCAGAGTCACCATCAGTAATGTTAGCTTAGAAACACAACCAGTAATGTAAGAATAGATTCACCACCAGTAATGTTAGAGTAGAATCACCACCAGTAATGTTAGTCTAGAATCACCACCAGTCAAGTTAGAGTAGAATCAGCACCAGTAATGTTAGAGTAGAATCACCAACAGTAATGTTAGAGTAGAGAGAACACCAGTAATGTTACAGTAGAATCACCAGCATTAATGTTAGAGTAGAATCAGCACCAGCAATGTTAGTGTAGAATCACCACCAGTAATTTTAGAGTAGATTAGCCGCCAGTAATGTTAGAGTACAGTCACCTCCAGTAATGTTAAAGAAGAATCACCACCAGTAATATTAGAGTAGAATCACCACCAGTAATGTTAGTGTCGAATCACCACCAGTAATGTTCGAGCATAATCACCACCAGTAATGTTAGAGTAGAGTCAACACCAGTAATATTAGAGTAGAGTCACCACCAGTAAAGTTAGAGTAGAGTCACCACCAGTAATGTTAGTGTAGAGTCACCACCAGTAATGTTAGATTAGAATTATCACCAGTAATGTTGGAGTAGATTTACCACTAATAATGTTAGAGTAGAATCACCACCAGTAATGTTAGAGTAGAATCACTACCAGTAATGTTCGATTAGAATCACTACCAGTAAAGTTAGATTAGAATCACCACCAGTTATTTTAGAATAGAATCACCACCAATAATGTTAGAGTAGAGTCACAACGAGTAATTTTAGAGTACAATCACCACCAGTAATGTTAGATTAGAATCAACACCAGAAATGTTACAGTAGTGTCAGCACCAGTAATGTTAGAGTTGAGTCACCACCAGTAATGTTAGATTAGAATCACCACCTGCAATGATCGATTAGAATCACTACCAGTAATGTTAGATTAGAATCACCAACGGTAATGTTGGAGTAGATTCATCACCAGGAATGTTAGAGTAGAATCACCACCAGTAATGTTATAGTAGAGTCACCACCAGTAATGTTAGAGTAGAATCACTACCAGTAATGTAAGAGTAGAGTCACCACCAGTAAGGTTATACTATAATCACAACCATTAATGTTCGATTAGAATCACCACCAGTAATGATAGAGTAGAATCACCACCGGTATTGTTAGATTAGAATCATCACCAGTCATGTTAGAGTAGAGTCACCATCAGTAATGTTAGAGTATAATCACTACCAGTAATGTTAGATTAGAATCACCACCAGTAATATTAGAGTACAGTCACTACCAGTAAAGTTAGAGTAGAATCACTACCAGTAATGTTAGATTAGAATCACCACCAGTAATATTAGAGTAGAATCACCTCCAATAATGTAAGTGTAGAGTCACTTCCAGTAATGTTCGAGTACAACCACCACCAGTAATATTAGATTAGAAACACCACCAGAAATGTTAGAGTAGAATCACCAGCAGTGATGTTAGAGTAGAATCACTACCAGTAATGTTAGAGTAGTGTCACCACCAGTAATGTTAGAGTAGATTCACTACCATTAATGCTAGTGTAGAGTCACCACCAGTAAAGTTATACTAGAATCACCACCAGTAATGTTAGATTAGAATCACCACCAATAATGTAAGAGTAGAGTCACTACCAGTAATGTTAGAGTAGAGGCACCAACAGTAATGTTGTAGTTGACTCACTGCCAGTAATGTTAGAGTAGAATCACTACCAGTAATGTTAGAGTAGAGTCACCACCAGTAATGTTAGATTAGAATCACCACCTGCAATGATCGATTAGAATCACTACCAGTAATGTTAGATTAGAATCACCAACGGTAATGTTAGATTAGAATCACTTCCAATAATGTCAGTGCAGAGTCACCACCAGTAATGTTATACTAGAATCAATACCAGTAATGTTTGATTAGAAGTACCACCAGTAATGATAGCTTAGAATCACCACCAGTAATGTTCGATTAGAATCACCAACAGTAACGTTAGATTAGAATCACCACCAGTAATGTTAGAGTAGAATCACCATCAGTAATGTTAGAGTAGAGGGACCGCCTGTAATGTCAGAGTAGATTCAGAACCAGTAATGTTAGAGTAGAATCACCACCAGTAATGTTCGAGTAGAATCACCAGCAGTAATGTTAGAGTAGAATCACCACCAGTAACGTTAGAGTAGAATCACCATCAGCAATGTTAGAGTAGAATCACCATCAGTAATGTTACAGTAGAATCACCATCAGCAATGTTAGAGTAGAATCACCTCCAGTAATTTTAGAGTAGAATCACCATCAGTAATGTTAGAGTAGAATCACCACCAGTAATTTTCGAGTAGAATCACCACCAGTAATGTTAGATTGGAATCACCAGAATTAATGTTAGCTTAGAATCACCACCAGTAATGTTATATTAGAATTACCACCAGTAATGTTAGAGTGGGGTCACCACCAGTAATGTTAGTGTAGAGGCACCACCAGTAACGTTAGAGTAGGGTCACAACCATTAATGTTAGTGTAGAGTCACCACCAGTAATGTTATTGTCGAGTCAGCACCAATAATGTTAGAGTAGAGTCACCACCAGTAATGTTAGGGTAGAATCACCACCAGTAATGTTAGAGTAGAATCACCAGCAGTAATGTTACATCAGAGTGACCATCAGTAATGTTAGCTTAGAAACACAACCAGTAATGTAAGAATAGATTCACCACCAGTAATGTTAGAGTAGAATCACCACCAGTAATGTTAGTCTAGAATCACCACCAGTCAAGTTAGAGTAGAATCAGCACCAGTAATGTTAGAGTAGAATCACCAACAGTAATGTTAGAGTAGAGAGAACACCAGTAATGTTACAGTAGAATCACCAGCATTAATGTTAGAGTAGAATCAGCACCAGCAATGTTAGTGTAGAATCACCACCAGTAATTTTAGAGTAGATTAGCCGCCAGTAATGTTAGAGTACAGTCACCTCCAGTAATGTGAAAGAAGAATCACCACCAGTAATATTAGAGTAGAATCACCACCAGTAATGTTAGTGTCGAATCACCACCAGTAATGTTCGAGCATAATCACCACCAGTAATGTTAGAGTAGAGTCAACACCAGTAATATTAGAGTAGAGTCACCACCAGTAATGTTAGAGTAGAGTCACCACCAGTAATGTTAGTGTAGAGTCACCACCAGTAATGTTAGATTAGAATTATCACCAGTAATGTTGGAGTAGATTTACCACTAATAATGTTAGAGTAGAATCACCACCAGTAATGTTAGAGTAGAATCACTACCAGTAATGTTCGATTAGAATCACTACCAGTAAAGTTAGATTAGAATCACCACCAGTTATATTAGAATAGAATCACCACCAATAATGTTAGAGTAGAGTCACAACGAGTAATTTTAGAGTACAATCACCACCAGTAATGTTAGATTAGAATCAACACCAGAAATGTTACAGTAGTGTCAGCACCAGTAATGTTAGAGTTGAGTCACCACCAGTAATGTTAGATTAGAATCACCACCTGCAATGATCGATTAGAATCACTACCAGTAATGTTAGATTAGAATCACCAACGGTAATGTTGGAGTAGATTCATCACCAGGAATGTTAGAGTAGAATCACCACCAGTAATGTTATAGTAGAGTCACCACCAGTAATGTTAGAGTAGAATCACTACCAGTAATGTAAGAGTAGAGTCACCACCAGTAAGGTTATACTATAATCACAACCATTAATGTTCGATTAGAATCACCACCAGTAATGATAGAGTAGAATCACCACCGGTATTGTTAGATTAGAATCATCACCAGTCATGTTAGAGTAGAGTCACCATCAGTAATGTTAGAGTATAATCACTACCAGTAATGTTAGATTAGAATCACCACCAGTAATATTAGAGTACAGTCACTACCAGTAAAGTTAGAGTAGAATCACTACCAGTAATGTTAGATTAGAATCACCACCAGTAATATTAGAGTAGAATCACCTCCAATAATGTAAGTGTAGAGTCACTTCCAGTAATGTTCGAGTACAACCACCACCAGTAATATTAGATTAGAAACACCACCAGAAATGTTAGAGTAGAATCACCAGCAGTGATGTTAGAGTAGAATCACTACCAGTAATGTTAGAGTAGTGTCACCACCAGTAATGTTAGAGTAGATTCACTACCATTAATGCTAGTGTAGAGTCACCACCAGTAAAGTTATACTAGAATCACCACCAGTAATGTTAGATTAGAATCACCACCAATAATGTAAGAGTAGAGTCACTACCAGTAATGTTAGAGTAGAGGCACCAACAGTAATGTTGTAGTTGACTCACTGCCAGTAATGTTAGAGTAGAATCACTACCAGTAATGTTAGAGTAGAGTCACCACCAGTAATGTTAGATTAGAATCACCACCTGCAATGATCGATTAGAATCACTACCAGTAATGTTAGATTAGAATCACCAACGGTAATGTTAGATTAGAATCACTTCCAATAATGTCAGTGCAGAGTCACCACCAGTAATGTTATACTAGAATCAATACCAGTAATGTTTGATTAGAAGTACCACCAGTAATGATAGCTTAGAATCACCACCAGTAATGTTCGATTAGAATCACCAACAGTAACGTTAGATTAGAATCACCACCAGTAATGTTAGAGTAGAATCACCATCAGTAATGTTAGAGTAGAGGGACCGCCTGTAATGTCAGAGTAGATTCAGAACCAGTAATGTTAGAGTAGAATCACCACCAGTAATGTTCGAGTAGAATCACCAGCAGTAATGTTAGAGTAGAATCACCACCAGTAACGTTAGAGTAGAATCACCATCAGCAATGTTAGAGTAGAATCACCATCAGTAATGTTACAGTAGAATCACCATCAGCAATGTTAGAGTAGAATCACCTCCAGTAATTTTAGAGTAGAATCACCATCAGTAATGTTAGAGTAGAATCACCACCAGTAATTTTCGAGTAGAATCACCACCAGTAATGTTAGATTGGAATCACCAGAATTAATGTTAGCTTAGAATCACCACCAGTAATGTTATATTAGAATTACCACCAGTAATGTTAGAGTGGGGTCACCACCAGTAATGTTAGTGTAGAGGCACCACCAGTAACGTTAGAGTAGGGTCACAACCATTAATGTTAGTGTAGAGTCACCACCAGTAATGTTATTGTCGAGTCAGCACCAATAATGTTAGAGTAGAGTCACCACCAGTAATGTTAGGGTAGAATCACCACCAGTAATGTTAGAGTAGAATCACCAGCAGTAATGTTACATCAGAGTGACCATCAGTAATGTTAGCTTAGAAACACAACCAGTAATGTAAGAATAGATTCACCACCAGTAATGTTAGAGTAGAATCACCACCAGTAATGTTAGTCTAGAATCACCACCAGTCAAGTTAGAGTAGAATCAGCACCAGTAATGTTAGAGTAGAATCACCAACAGTAATGTTAGAGTAGAGAGAACACCAGTAATGTTACAGTAGAATCACCAGCATTAATGTTAGAGTAGAATCAGCACCAGCAATGTTAGTGTAGAATCACCACCAGTAATTTTAGAGTAGATTAGCCGCCAGTAATGTTAGAGTACAGTCACCTCCAGTAATGTGAAAGAAGAATCACCACCAGTAATATTAGAGTAGAATCACCACCAGTAATGTTAGTGTCGAATCACCACCAGTAATGTTCGAGCATAATCACCACCAGTAATGTTAGAGTAGAGTCAACACCAGTAATATTAGAGTAGAGTCACCACCAGTAATGTTAGAGTAGAGTCACCACCAGTAATGTTAGTGTAGAGTCACCACCAGTAATGTTAGATTAGAATTATCACCAGTAATGTTGGAGTAGATTTACCACTAATAATGTTAGAGTAGAATCACCACCAGTAATGTTAGAGTAGAATCACTACCAGTAATGTTCGATTAGAATCACTACCAGTAAAGTTAGATTAGAATCACCACCAGTTATATTAGAATAGAATCACCACCAATAATGTTAGAGTAGAGTCACAACGAGTAATTTTAGAGTACAATCACCACCAGTAATGTTAGATTAGAATCAACACCAGAAATGTTACAGTAGTGTCAGCACCAGTAATGTTAGAGTTGAGTCACCACCAGTAATGTTAGATTAGAATCACCACCTGCAATGATCGATTAGAATCACTACCAGTAATGTTAGATTAGAATCACCAACGGTAATGTTGGAGTAGATTCATCACCAGGAATGTTAGAGTAGAATCACCACCAGTAATGTTATAGTAGAGTCACCACCAGTAATGTTAGAGTAGAATCACTACCAGTAATGTAAGAGTAGAGTCACCACCAGTAAGGTTATACTATAATCACAACCATTAATGTTCGATTAGAATCACCACCAGTAATGATAGAGTAGAATCACCACCGGTATTGTTAGATTAGAATCATCACCAGTCATGTTAGAGTAGAGTCACCATCAGTAATGTTAGAGTATAATCACTACCAGTAATGTTAGATTAGAATCACCACCAGTAATATTAGAGTACAGTCACTACCAGTAAAGTTAGAGTAGAATCACTACCAGTAATGTTAGATTAGAATCACCACCAGTAATATTAGAGTAGAATCACCTCCAATAAAGTAAGTGTAGAGTCACTTCCAGTAATGTTCGAGTACAACCACCACCAGTAATATTAGATTAGAAACACCACCAGAAATGTTAGAGTAGAATCACCAGCAGTGATGTTAGAGTAGAATCACTACCAGTAATGTTAGAGTAGTGTCACCACCAGTAATGTTAGAGTAGATTCACTACCATTAATGCTAGTGTAGAGTCACCACCAGTAAAGTTATACTGGAATCACCACCAGTAATGTTAGATTAGAATCACCACCAATAATGTAGGAGTAGAGTCACTACCAGTAATGTTAGAGTAGAGGCACCAACAGTAATGTTGTAGTTGACTCACTACCAGTAATGTTAGAGTAGAATCACTACCAGTAATGTTAGAGTAGAGTCACCACCAGTAATGTTAGATTAGAATCACCACCTGCAATGATCGATTAGAATCACTACCAGTAATGTTAGATTAGAATCACCAACGGTAATGTTAGATTAGAATCACTTCCAGTAATGTTAGTGCAGAGTCACCACCAGTAATGTTATACTAGAATCAATACCAGTAATGTTTGATTAGAAGTACCACCAGTAATGATAGCTTAGAATCACCACCAGTAATGTTCGATTAGAATCACCAACAGTAACGTTAGATTAGAATCACCACCAGTAATGTTAGAGTAGAATCACCATCAGTAATGTTAGAGTAGAGGGACCGCCTGTAATGTCAGAGTAGATTCAGAACCAGTAATGTTAGAGTAGAATCACCACCAGTAATGTTCGAGTAGAATCACCAGCAGTAATGTTAGAGTAGAATCACCACCAGTAACGTTAGAGTAGAATCACCATCAGCAATGTTAGAGTAGAATCACCATCAGTAATGTTACAGTAGAGTCACCGCCAGTAATGTTAGATTAAAATCACCTCCAGTAATTTTAGAGTAGATTCACCACTAGTAATGTTACAGATGAATCACCACGAGAAATGTTAGAGTATAATCACCTCCAGTAATTTTAGAGTAGAATCACCATCAGTAATGTTAGAGTAGAATCACCACCAGTAATTTTCGAGTAGAATCACCACCAGTAATGTTAGATTGGAATCACCACAATTAATGTTAGCTTAGAATCACCACCAGTAATGTTATATTAGAATGACCACCAGTAATGTTAGAGTGGGGTCACCACCAGTAATGTTAGTGTAGAGGCACCACCAGTAACGTTAGAGTAGGGTCACAACCATTAATGTTAGTGTAGAGTCACCACCAGTAATGTTATTGTCGAGTCAGCACCAATAATGTTAGAGTAGATTCACCACCAGTAATGTTAGGGTAGAATAACCACCAGTAATGTTAGAGTAGAATCACCAGCAGTAATGTTACATCAGAGTCACCATCAGTAATGTTAGCTTAGAAACACAACCAGTAATGTAAGAATAGATTCACCACCAGTAATGTTAGAGTAGAATCACCACCAGTAATGTTAGTCTAGAATCACCACCAGTCAAGTTAGAGTAGAATCAGCACCAGTAATGTTAGAGTAGAATCACCAACAGTAATGTTAGAGTAGAGAGAACACCAGTAATGTTACAGTAGAATCACCAGCATTAATGTTAGAGTAGAATCAGCACCAGCAATGTTAGTGTAGAATCACCACCAGTAATTTTAGAGTAGATTAGCCGCCAGTAATGTTAGAGTACAGTCACCTCCAGTAATGTGAAAGAAGAATCACCACCAGTAATATTAGAGTAGAATCACCACCAGTAATGTTAGTGTCGAATCACCACCAGTAATGTTCGAGCATAATCACCACCAGTAATGTTAGAGTAGAGTCAACACCAGTAATATTAGAGTAGAGTCACCACCAGTAATGTTAGAGTAGAGTCACCACCAGTAATGTTAGTGTAGAGTCACCACCAGTAATGTTAGATTAGAATTATCACCAGTAATGTTGGAGTAGATTTACCACTAATAATGTTAGAGTAGAATCACCACCAGTAATGTTAGAGTAGAATCACTACCAGTAATGTTCGATTAGAATCACTACCAGTAAAGTTAGATTAGAATCACCACCAGTTATATTAGAATAGAATCACCACCAGTAATGTAAGAGTAGAGTCACAACGAGTAATTTTAGAGTACAATCACCACCAGTAATGTTAGATTAGAATCAACACCAGAAATGTTACAGTAGTGTCACCACCAGTAATGTTAGAGTTGAGTCACCACCAGTAATGTTAGATTAGAATCACCACCTGCAATGATCGATTAGAATCACTACCAGTAATGTTAGATTAGAATCACCAACGGTAATGTTGGAGTAGATTCATCACCAGGAATGTTAGAGTAGAATCACCACCAGTAATGTTATAGTAGACTCACCACCAGTAATGTTAGAGTAGAATCACTACCAGTAATGTAAGAGTAGAGTCACCACCAGTAAGGTTATACTATAATCACAACCATTAATGTTCGATTAGAATCACCACCAGTAATGATAGAGTAGAATCACCACCGGTATTGTTAGATTAGAATCATCACCAGTCATGTTAGAGTAGAGTCACCATCAGTAATGTTAGAGTAGAATCACCACCAGTAATGTTAGAGTAGAATCACTACCAGTAATGTTAGGTTAGAATCACCACCAGTAATATTAGATTAGAGTCTCCACCAGTAATGTTAGAGTAGTGTCACCACCAGTAATGTTAGAGTAGTGTCAGCACCTGTAATGTTCGAGTAGAATTACCAACAGTAATGTTAGATTAGAGTCACCACCAGTAATGTTAGAGTAGTGTCACAACCATTAATGTTAGAGTAGAGTCAGCACCAGTAATGTTAGATTAGAATCACTACCATTAATGTTAGAGTAGAGACACCACCTGTAATGTTATACTAGATTCACCACTAGTAATGTTAGAGTATAATCACTACCAGTAATGTTAGATTAGAATCACCACCAGTAATATTAGAGTACAGTCACTACCAGTAAAGTTAGAGTAGAATCACTACCAGTAATGTTAGATTAGAATCACCACCAGTAATATTAGAGTAGAATCACCTCCAATAATGTAAGTGTAGAGTCACTTCCAGTAATGTTCGAGTACAACCACCACCAGTAATATTAGATTAGAAACACCACCAGAAATGTTAGAGTAGAATCACCAGCAGTGATGTTAGAGTAGAATCACTACCAGTAATGTTAGAGTAGTGTCACCACCAGTAATGTTAGAGTAGATTCACTACCATTAATGCTAGTGTAGAGTCACCACCAGTAAAGTTATACTAGAATCACCACCAGTAATGTTAGATTAGAATCACCACCAATAATGTAAGAGTAGAGTCACTACCAGTAATGTTAGAGTAGAGGCACCAACAGTAATGTTGTAGTTGACTCACTGCCAGTAATGTTAGAGTAGAATCACTACCAGTAATGTTAGAGTAGAGTCACCACCAGTAATGTTAGATTAGAATCACCACCTGCAATGATCGATTAGAATCACTACCAGTAATGTTAGATTAGAATTATCACCAGTAATGTTGGAGTAGATTTACCACTAATAATGTTAGAGTAGAATAACCACCAGTAATGTTAGAGTAGAATCACTACCAGTAATGTTCGATTAGAATCACTACCAGTAAAGTTAGATTAGAATCACCACCAGTTATATTAGAATAGAATCACCACCAGTAATGTAAGAGTAGAGTCACAACGAGTAATTTTAGAGTACAATCACCACCAGTAATGTTAGATTAGAATCAACACCAGAAATGTTACAGTAGTGTCACCACCAGTAATGTTAGAGTTGAGTCACCACCAGTAATGTTAGATTAGAATCACCACCTGCAATGATCGATTAGAATCACTACCAGTAATGTTAGATTAGAATCACCAACGGTAATGTTGGAGTAGATTCATCACCAGGAATGTTAGAGTAGAATCACCACCAGTAATGTTATAGTAGACTCACCACCAGTAATGTTAGAGTAGAATCACTACCAGTAATGTAAGAGTAGAGTCACCACCAGTAAGGTTATACTATAATCACAACCATTAATGTTCGATTAGAATCACCACCAGTAATGATAGAGTAGAATCACCACCGGTATTGTTAGATTAGAATCATCACCAGTCATGTTAGAGTAGAGTCACCATCAGTAATGTTAGAGTAGAATCACCACCAGTAATGTTAGAGTAGAATCACTACCAGTAATGTTAGGTTAGAATCACCACCAGTAATATTAGATTAGAGTCTCCACCAGTAATGTTAGAGTAGTGTCACCACCAGTAATGTTAGAGTAGTGTCAGCACCTGTAATGTTCGAGTAGAATTACCAACAGTAATGTTAGATTAGAGTCACCACCAGTAATGTTAGAGTAGTGTCACAACCATTAATGTTAGAGTAGAGTCAGCACCAGTAATGTTAGATTAGAATCACTACCATTAATGTTAGAGTAGAGACACCACCTGTAATGTTATACTAGATTCACCACTAGTAATGTTAGAGTATAATCACTACCAGTAATGTTAGATTAGAATCACCACCAGTAATATTAGAGTACAGTCACTACCAGTAAAGTTAGAGTAGAATCACTACCAGTAATGTTAGATTAGAATCACCACCAGTAATATTAGAGTAGAATCACCTCCAATAATGTAAGTGTAGAGTCACTTCCAGTAATGTTCGAGTACAACCACCACCAGTAATATTAGATTAGAAACACCACCAGAAATGTTAGAGTAGAATCACCAGCAGTGATGTTAGAGTAGAATCACTACCAGTAATGTTAGAGTAGTGTCACCACCAGTAATGTTAGAGTAGATTCACTACCATTAATGCTAGTGTAGAGTCACCACCAGTAAAGTTATACTAGAATCACCACCAGTAATGTTAGATTAGAATCACCACCAATAATGTAAGAGTAGAGTCACTGCCAGTAATGTTAGTGTAGAGGCACCAACAGTAATGTTGTAGTTGACTCACTACCAGTAATGTTAGAGTAGAATCACTACCAGTAATGTTAGAGTAGAGTCACCACCAGTAATGTTAGATTAGAATCACCACCTGCAATGATCGATTAGAATCACTACCAGGAATGTTAGATTAGAATCACCAACGGTAATGTTAGATTAGAATCACTTCCAGTAATGTTAGTGCAGAGTCACCACCAGTAATGTTATACTAGAATCAATACCAGTAATGTTTGATTAGAAGTACCACCAGTAATGATAGCTTAGAATCACCACCAGTAATGTTCGATTAGAATCACCAACAGTAACGTTAGATTAGAATCACCACCAGTAATGTTAGAGTAGAATCACCATCAGTAATGTTAGAGTAGAGGGACCGCCTGTAATGTCAGAGCAGATTCAGAACCAGTAATGTTAGAGTAGAATCACCACCAGTAAAGTTAGCTTAGAATCACCACGAGTAATGTTAGATTATAATCACTACCAGTAATGTTAGAGTAGAGTCACCACCAGTAATGATAGAGTAGAATCACTACCAGTAATGTTAGTCTAGAATCACCACCAGTAATGTTAGAGTAGAGACACCACCAGTAATGTTAGAGTAGAATCACCAGCATTAATGTTAGATTACAATCAGCAGCAGCAATGTTAGTGTAGTATCACCACCAGTTATTTTAGAGTAGATTAGCCACCAGTAATGTTAGAGTAGAGTCACCACCAGTAATGTTAGAGTAGAGACACCACCAGTAATGTTAGAGTAGAGTCACCACCAGTAATGTTAGGTTAGAATCAACACCAGTAATGTTAGAGTAGAGTCACCACCAGTAATGTTAGAGTAGAGACACCACCAGTAATGTTAGAGTAGAATCACCACCAGTAATGTTAGAGTAGAATCACCACCAGTAATGTTCGAGTAGAATCACCACCAGTAATGTTACAGATGAATCACCACGAGTAATGTTAGTGTATAATCACCTCCCGTAATTTTAGAGTAGAATCACCACCAGTAATTTTCGAGTAGAATCACCACCAGTAATGTTAAATTGGAATCACCACAATTAATGTTAGCTTAGAATCACCACCAGTAATGTTAGATTAGAATCACCACCAGTAATGTTAGTGTAGAGTCACCACCAGTATTGTTATTGTCGAGTCAGCATCAATAATGTTAGAGTAGAGTCACCACAAGTAATGTTAGAGTAGAATCACCACCAGTAATGTTAGAGTAGCATCACCACCATTAATGTTACATCAGAGTCACCATCAGTAATGTTAGCTTAGAAACACAACTAGTAATGTAAGAATAGATTCACCACCAGTAATGTTAGAGTAGAATCTCCACCAGTAATGTTAGTCTAGAATCACCACCAGTCATGTTAGAGTAGAATCACCACCAGTAATGTCAGAGTAGAATCACCACCAGTAATGTTAGAGTAGAGAGAACACCAGTAATGTTAGAGTAGAATCACCAGCATTAATGTTAGAGTAGAATCAGCACCAGCAATGTTAGTGTAGAATCACCACCAGTAATTTTAGAGTAGAGTAGCCACCAGTAATGTTAGAGTAGAATCACCACCAGTAATGTTAGTGTCGAATCACCACCAGTAATGTTCGAGCATAATCACCACCAGTAATGTTAGAGTAGAGTCAACACCAGTAATGTTAGTGTAGAGTCACCACCAGTAATGTTAGATTAGAATCAACACCAGTAATGTTAGAGTGGGGTCACCACCAGTAATGTTATTGTCGAGTCAGCACCAATAATGTTAGAGTAGAGTCAGCACCAGTAATGTTAGAGTAGAATCACCACCAGTAATGTTAGAGTAGAATCACCACCATTAATGTTACATCAGAGTCACCATCAGTAATGTTAGAGTAGAGTCACCACCAGTAATGTTAGTCTAGGATCACCACCAGTCATGTTAGAGTAGAATCACCACCAGTAATGTTAGAGTAGAATCACTACCAGTAATGTTAGATTAGAATCGCCACCAGTAATATTAGAATACAGTCACTACCAGTAATGTTAGTGTAGAATCGCTACCAGTAATGTTAGATTAGAATCACCACCAGTAATGTTGGAGTAGATTTACCACTCGTAATGTTAGAGTAGAATCACTACCAGTAATGTTAGAGTAGAATCAACACCAGTAATGTTAGATTAGAATCACCACCAGTAATGTTAGATTGGAATCACCACAATTAATGTTAGCTTAGAATCACCACCAGTAATGTTAGATTAGAATCACCAACAGTAATGTTAGAGTGGGGTCACCACCAGTAATGTTAGTGTAGAGGCACCACCAGTAACGTTAGAGTAGGGTCACCACCATTAATGTTAGTGTAGAGTCACCACCAGTACCTAATCAGTAAAAATAATGAGGAGGAGGAATTCCTTGAGTGTTTAAGGGATGGTTATCTGGATCAATATGTCGAGGAACCAACTCGGGAACAGGCTATATTGGACTGGGTACTGTGCAATGAGAAGGGACTAATTAGTAATCTTGTTGTACGGGGACCCTTGGGCCAGAGCGATCATAACATGATCGATTTCTCACTCGAAATGGAGAGCGAAGAAATTGACTCAGATACTGAGGTCCTGAATTTAAACAAGGGGAATTATGATGCTATTAGACGGGAACTGAGTAGGTCTGATTGGACAACGTTCCTGGGAGGACTGGAGGTAGATAAACAATGGCAAGCATTTAAAGATAGAATGACATAATTGCAAAAATTGTTTATACCAATCTGGCATAAAAGGAAATCTAAAAAGGTGACTCAACCGTGGATAACAGGGGAAATTAGAGACAGCATAAAATCCAAAGATAGGGCGTATAAAATAGCCAAAAAAAGCGCCAGAGTGGAAGATTGGGAACAGTTTAAGATAGAGCAAAGGAGGACAAAGGGCTTAATCAAGAGGGGCAAAATAGCTTACGAAAGCAAGCTGGCGGAAAATATAAAAACTAACTCCAAAAGCTTTTATAAGTATATCAAGAGGAAAAGACTGGTGAAAACCAAAGTTGGCCCATTGCAGTCAGATACGGTGGAATATATAACGGGAAATAAAGAAATGGCAGACCAACTAAATGCATACTTTGGGTCAGTCTTTACGAAGGAAGACACAAAAAACCTCCCTGGGATATCGGGAAAAATAGGGACATTTGCAAAGGAGGAACTGACGCAAGTCAATATCTCTAAGGATATGGTGTTAAGGAAGCTAAAGGGATTGAAGGCGGACAAATCCCCAGGGCCTGATAACATGCATCCTAGGGTGCTGAAGGAGGTGGCCCTAGAGATAGCGGATGCACTAAGTATGATTTTTCAGAATTCATTAGACTCGGGAACAGTGCCCATGGATTGGAGGGTAGCTAACGTTACCCCACTATTCAAAAAGGGGGGTAGGGAAAAAGCAGGTAATTACAGACCTGTAAGCCTTACATCAGTTGTGGGCAAAATGCTGGAGTCCATCATTAAGGATGAAATAGCGGAGCACTTAGCAAATGGGGACAGGATAGGACAGAGTCAACATGGATTTACAAAGGGTAAATCGTGCTTGACTAATCTATTGGAATTTTTTGAGGGAGTAACTGGTAAAATAGATGGGGGAGAGCCAGTAGATGTGGTGTACCTGGACTTCCAAAAGGCCTTCGATAAGGTCCCACATAAAAGATTAGCAGGGAAAATTGAAGCTCATGGGATAAAGGGGAAAGTATTGACGTGGATAGAGAACTGGCTGTCAGATAGAAAACAGAGAGTTGGAATAAACGGCTCATTTTCTGAATGGCAGGCAGTAACAAGTGGGGTACCACAGGGATCTGTCCTGGGTCCCCAGCTGTTCACAATTTACATTAATGACCTGGATCAGGGAGTCGGATGCAGCATTTCCAAATTTGCAGACGACACTAAACTAGGAGGGGGGGGTGGGCTCAGAGGAGGAGACCAGGAAGCTCCAGAGCGATTTGGACAGACTGGGTGATTGGGCGGATAAATGGCAGATGCACTATAATGTGGACAAGTGCGAAGTTATCCACCTTGGGTGCAGGAACGGGAGGGCAAATTATTATTTAAATGGCAATAAATTGGGAGAGGGGGAAGTACAGAGAGACCTGGGTGTTCTTGTACACCAGTCACTGAAGGCGAGCATGCAGGTGCAACAGGCGATCAAGAAGGCAAACGGTATGCTGGCCTTCATAGCAAAAGGGTTGGAATACAGGAACAGGGATACCTTGCTGCAGCTGTACAGGGCACTGGTGAGACCACACCTCGAGTACTGTGTACAGTTTTGGTCGCCTCATCTGAGGAAAGATGTTCTTGCCATGGAGGGGGTGCAGCGGCGATTCACCAGGCTGATACCAGGAATGGCGGGATTGACCTATGAGGAGAGACTATGTAGTTTAGGGATGTACACACTGGAGTTTAGAAGATTGAGAGGGGACCTCATAGAAGTGTATAAAATTCTGACAGGTCTAGACAGACTAGATGCAGAAGGAATGTTTCCCTTGGCGGGTGAGAACAGAACTAGAGGACATAATTTAAGGATAAGGGCTAAACCATTTAGGACAGAAATGAGGGGGAATTTCTTCACTCAGAGGGTGGTGAACCTGTGGAACTCATTGCCACAGAGGGCAGTGTACGCCAGCTCATTAAATATATTTAAGAGGGAATTAGATATATTTCTACAGGCAAAAGGGGTTAAGGGTTATGGAGAGAAGGCGGGGACGGGATACTGAATTGGAGGATCAGCCATGATCTCATTAAATGGCGGAGCAGGCTCGAAGGGCCGGATGGCCTACTCCTGCTCCTATCTTCTATGTATCTATGTACCAGTATTGTTATTGTCGAGTCAGCATCAATAATGTTAGAGTAGAGTCACCACCAGTAATGTTAGAGTAGAATCACCACCAGTAATGTTAGAGTAGCATCACCACCATTAATGTTACATCAGAGTCACCATCAGTAAAGTTAGCTTAGAAACACAACTAGTAATGTAAGAATAAATTCACCACCAGTAATGTTAGAGTAGAATCTCCACCAGTAATGTTAGTCTAGAATCACCACCAGTCATGTTAGAGTAGAATCACCACCAGTAATGTTAGAGTAGAATCACCACCAGTAATGTTAGAGGAGAGAGAACACCAGTAATGTTAGAGTAGAATCACCAGCATTAATGTTAGAGTAGAATCAGCACGAGTAATGTTAGATTATAATCACTACCAGTAATGTTAGAGTAGAATCACCATCAGTAATGTTAGAGTAGAGGGATCGCCTGTACAGTCAGGGTAGATTCAGCACCAGTAATGTTAGAGTAGAATCACCACCAGTAACGTTAGCTTAGAATCACCACGAGTAATGTTAGATTATAATCACTACCAGTAATGTTAGAGTTGAGTCACCACCAGTAATGATAGAGTAGAATCACTACCAGTAATGTTAGTCTAGAATCACCACCAGTAATGTTAGAGTAGAATCACCACCAGTAATGTTAGAGTACAATCACCACCATTAATGTTAGAGTAGAGACACCACCAGTAATGTTAGAGTAGAATCACCAGCATTAATGTTAGAGTACAATCAGCACCAGCAATGTTAGTGTAGTATCACCACCAGTTATTTTAGAGTAGATTAGCCACCAGTAATGTTAGAGTAGAGTCACCACTAGTAATGTTAGAGTAGAGACACCACCAGTAATGTTAGAGTAGAGTCACCACCAGTAATGTTAGATTAGAATCAACACCAGTAATGCTGGAGTAGAATCACCACCAGTAATGTTCGAGTAGAATCACCACCAGTAATGTTCGAGTAGAATCACCAGCAGTAATGTTAGAGTAGAATCACCACCAGTAACGTTAGAGTAGAATCACCATCAGCAATGTTAGAGTAGAATCACCACTAGTAATGTTACAGATGAATCACCACGAGAAATGTTAGAGTATAATCACCTCCAGTAATTTTAGAGTAGAATCACCATCAGTAATGTTAGAGTAGAATCACCACCAGTAATTTTCGAGTAGAATCACCACCAGTAATGTTAGATTGGAATCACCACAATTAATGTTAGCTTAGAAACACCACCAGTAATGTTATATTAGAATGACCACCAGTAATGTTAGAGTGGGGTCACCACCAGTAATGTTAGTGTAGAGGCACCACCAGTAACGTTAGAGTAGGGTCACAACCATTAATGTTAGTGTAGAGTCACCACCAGTAATGTTATTGTCGAGTCAGCACCAATAATGTTAGAGTAGAGTCACCACCAGTAATGTTAGGGTAGAATCACCACCAGTAATGTTAGAGTAGAATCACCAGCAGTAATGTTACATCAGAGTCACCATCAGTAATGTTAGCTTAGAAACACAACCAGTAATGTAAGAATAGATTCACCACCAGTAATGTTAGAGTAGAATCACCACCAGTAATGTTAGTCTAGAATCACCACCAGTCAAGTTAGAGTAGAATCAGCACCAGTAATGTTAGAGTAGAATCACCAACAGTAATGTTAGAGTAGAGAGAACACCAGTAATGTTACAGTAGAATCACCAGCATTAATGTTAGAGTAGAATCAGCACCAGCAATGTTAGTGTAGAATCACCACCAGTAATTTTAGAGTAGATTAGCCGCCAGTAATGTTAGAGTACAGTCACCTCCAGTAATGTTAAAGAAGAATCACCACCAGTAATATTAGAGTAGAATCACCACCAGTAATGTTAATGTCGAATCACCACCAGTAATGTTCGAGCATAATCACCACCAGTAATGTTAGAGTAGAGTCAACACCAGTAATATTAGAGTAGAGTCACCACCAGTAATGTTAGAGTAGAGTCACCACCAGTAATGTTAGTGTAGAGTCACCACCAGTAATGTTAGATTAGAATTATCACCAGTAATGTTGGAGTAGATTTACCACTAATAATGTTAGAGTAGAATCACCACCAGTAATGTTAGAGTAGAATCACTACTAGTAATGTTCGATTAGAATCACTACCAGTAAAGTTAGATTAGAATCACCACCAGTTATATTAGAATAGAATCACCACCAATAATGTTAGAGTAGAGTCACAAGTAGTAATTTTAGAGTACAATCACCACCAGTAATGTTAGATTAGAATCAACACCAGAAATGTTACAGTAGTGTCACCACCAATAATGTTAGAGTTGAGTCACCACCAGTAATGTTAGATTAGAATCACCACCTGCAATGATCGATTAGAATCACTACCAGTAATGTTAGATTAGAATCACCAACGGTAATGTTGGAGTAGATTCATCACCAGGAATGTTAGAGTAGAATCACCACCAGTAATGTTATAGTAGAGTCACCACCAGTAATGTTAGAGTAGAATCACTACCAGTAATGTAAGAGTAGAGTCACCACCAGAAGGTTATACTATAATCACAACCATTAATGTTCGATTAGAATCACCACCAGTAATGATAGAGTAGAATCACCACCGGTATTGTTAGATTAGAATCATCACCAGTCATGTTAGAGTAGAGTCACCATCAGTAATGTTAGAGTAGAATCACCACCAGTAATGTTAGAGTAGAATCACTACCAGTAATGTTAGGTTAGAATCACCACCAGTAATATTAGATTAGAGTCTCCACCAGTAATGTTAGAGTAGTGTCACCACCAGTAATGTTAGAGTAGTGTCAGCACCTGTAATGTTCGAGTAGAATTACCAACAGTAATGTTAGATTAGAGTCACCACCAGTAATGTTAGAGTAGTGTCACAACCATTAATGTTAGAGTAGAGTCAGCACCAGTAATGTTAGATTAGAATCACTACCATTAATGTTAGAGTAGAGACACCACCTGTAATGTTATACTAGATTCACCACTAGTAATGTTAGAGTATAATCACTACCAGTAATGTTAGATTAGAATCACCACCAGTAATATTAGAGTACAGTCACTACCAGTAAAGTTAGAGTAGAATCACTACCAGTAATGTTAGATTAGAATCACCACCAGTAATATTAGAGTAGAATCACCTCCAATAATGTAAGTGTAGAGTCACTTCCAGTAATGTTCGAGTACAACCACCACCAGTAATATTAGATTAGAAACACCACCAGAAATGTTAGAGTAGAATCACCAGCAGTGATGTTAGAGTAGAATCACTACCAGTAATGTTAGAGTAGTGTCACCACCAGTAATGTTAGAGTAGATTCACTACCATTAATGCTAGTGTATAGTCACCACCAGTAAAGTTATACTAGAATCACCACCAGTAATGTTAGATTAGAATCACCACCAATAATGTAAGAGTAGAGTCACTACCAGTAATGTTAGAGTAGAGGCACCAACAGTAATGTTGTAGTTGACTCACTACCAGTAATGTTAGAGTAGAATCACTACCAGTAATGTTAGAGTAGAGTCACCACCAGTAATGTTAGATTAGAATCACCACCTGCAATGATCGATTAGAATCACTACCAGTAATGTTAGATTAGAATCACCAACGGTAATGTTAGATTAGAATCACTTCCAGTAATGTTAGTGCAGAGTCACCACCAGTAATGTTATACTAGAATCAATACCAGTAATGTTTGATTAGAAGTACCACCAGTAATGATAGCTTAGAATCACCACCAGTAATGTTCGATTAGAATCACCAACAGTAACGTTAGATTAGAATCACCACCAGTAATGTTAGATTAGAATCACCAACGGTAATGTTAGATTAGAATCACTTCCAGTAATGTTAGTGCAGAGTCACCACCAGTAATGTTATACTAGAATCAATACCAGTAATGTTTGATTAGAAGTACCACCAGTAATGATAGCTTAGAATCACCACCAGTAATGTTCGATTAGAATCACCAACAGTAACGTTAGATTAGAATCACCACCAGTAATGTTAGAGTAGAATCACCATCAGTAATGTTAGAGTAGAGGGACCGCCTGTAATGTCAGAGTAGATTCAGAACCAGTAATGTTAGAGTAGAGTCACCACCAGTAATGATAGAGTAGAATCACTACCAGTAATGTTAGTCTAGAATCACCACCAGTAATGTTAGAGTAGAGACACCACCAGTAATGTTAGAGTAGAATCACCAGCATTAATGTTAGATTACAATCAGCAGCAGCAATGTTAGTGTAGTATCACCACCAGTTATTTTAGAGTAGATTAGCCACCAGTAATGTTAGAGTAGAGTCACCACCAGTAATGTTAGAGTAGAGACACCACCAGTAATGTTAGAGTAGAATCACCACCAGTAATGTTCGAGTAGAATCACCACCAGTAATGTTACAGATGAATCACCACGAGTAATGTTAGAGTATAATCACCTCCCGTAATTTTAGAGTAGAATCACCATCAGTAATGTTAGAGTAGAATCACCACCAGTAATTTTCGAGTAGAATCACCACCAGTAATGTTAGATTGGAATCACCACAATTAATGTTAGCTTAGAATCACCACCAGTAATGTTAGATTAGAATCACCACCAGTAATGTTAGAGTGGGGTCACCACCAGTAATGTTAGTGTAGAGGCACCACCAGTAACGTTAGAGTAGGGTCACCACCATTAATGTTAGTGTAGAGTCACCACCAGTATTGTTATTGTCGAGTCAGCATCAATAATGTTAGAGTAGAGTCACCACAAGTAATGTTAGAGTGGAATCACCACCAGTAATGTTAGAGTAGCATCACCACCATTAATGTTACATCAGAGTCACCATCAGTAATGTTAGCTTAGAAACACAACTAGTAATGTAAGAATAGATTCACCACCAGTAATGTTAGAGTAGAATCTCCACCAGTAATGTTAGTCTAGAATCACCACCAGTCATGTTAGATTAGAATCACCACCAGTAATGTTAGAGTAGAGTCACCACCAGTAATGTTAGATTAGAATCACCACCTGCAATGATCGATTAGAATCACTACCAGTAATGTTAGATTAGAATCACCAACGGTAATGTTAGATTAGAATCACTTCCAGTAATGTTAGTGCAGAGTCACCACCAGTAATGTTATGCTAGAATCAATACCAGTAATGTTTGATTCGAAGTACCACCAGTAATGATAGCTTAGAATCACCACCAGTAATGTTCGATTAGAATCACCAACAGTAACGTTAGATTAGAATCACCACCAGTAATGTTAGATTAGAATCACCAACGGTAATGTTAGATTAGAATCACTTCCAGTAATGTTAGTGCAGAGTCACCACCAGTAATGTTATGCTAGAATCAATACCAGTAATGTTTGATTAGAAGTACCACCAGTAATGATAGCTTAGAATCACCACCAGTAATGTTCGATTAGAATCACCAACAGTAACGTTAGATTAGAATCACCACCAGTAATGTTAGAGTAGAATCACCATCAGTAATGTTAGAGTAGAGGGACCGCCTGTAATGTCAGAGTAGATTCAGAACCAGTAATGTTAGAGTAGAATCACCACCAGTAAAGTTAGCTTAGAATCACCACGAGTAATGTTAGATTATAATCACTGCCAGTAATGTTAGAGTAGAGTCACCACCAGTAATGATAGAGTAGAATCACTACCAGTAATGTTAGTCTAGAATCACCACCAGTAATGTTAGAGTAGAGACACCACCAGTAATGTTAGAGTAGAATCACCAGCATTAATGTTAGATTACAATCAGCAGCAGCAATGTTAGTGTAGTATCACCACCAGTTATTTTAGAGTAGATTAGCCACCAGTAATGTTAGAGTAGAGTCACCACCAGTAATGTTAGAGTAGAGACACCACCAGTAATGTTAGAGTAGAGCCACCACCAGTAATGTTAGGTTAGAATCAACACCAGTAATGTTAGAGTAGAGTCACCACCAGTAATGTTAGAGTAGAGACACCACCAGTAATGTTAGAGTAGAATCACCACCAGTAATGTTAGAGCAGAATCACCACCAGTAATGTTCGAGCAGAATCACCACCAGTAATGTTACAGATGAATCACCACGAGTAATGTTAGAGTATAATCACCTCCCGTAATTTTAGAGTAGAATCACCATCAGTAATGTTAGAGTAGAATCACCACCAGTAATTTTCGAGTAGAATCACCACCAGTAATGTTAGATTGGAATCACCACAATTAATGTTAGCTTAGAATCACCACCAGTAATGTTAGATTAGAATCACCACCAGTAATGTTAGAGTGGGGTCACCACCAGTAATGTTAGTGTAGAGGCACCACCAGTAACGTTAGAGTAGGCTCACCACCATTAATGTTAGTGTAGAGTCACCACCAGTATTGTTATTGTCGAGTCAGCATCAATAATGTTAGAGTAGAGTCACCACAAGTAATGTTAGAGTAGAATCACCACCAGTAATGTTAGAGTAGCATCACCACCATTAATGTTACATCAGAGTCACCATCAGTAATGTTAGCTTAGAAACACAACTAGTAATGTAAGAATAGATTCACCACCAGTAATGTTAGAGTAGAATCTCCACCAGTAATGTTAGTCTAGAATCACCACCAGTCATGTTAGAGTAGAATCACCACCAGTAATGTCAGAGTAGAATCACCACCAGTAATGTTAGAGTGGAGAGAACACCAGTAATGTTAGAGTAGAATCACCAGCATTAATGTTAGAGTAGAATCAGCACCAGCAATGTTAGTGTATAATCACCACCAGTACTTTTAGAGTAGAGTAGCCACCAGTAATGTTAGAGTAGAGTCACCACCAGTAATGTTAAAGAAGAATCGCCACCAGTAATATTAGAGTAGAATCACCACCAGTAATGTTAGTGTCGAATCACCACCAGTAATGTTCGAGCATAATCACCACCAGTAATGTTAGAGTAGAGTCAACACCAGTAATGTTAGTGTAGAGTCACCACCAGTAATGTTAGATTAGAATCAACACCAGTAATGTTAGAGTGGGGTCACCACCAGTAATGTTATTGTCGAGTCAGCACCAATAATGTTAGAGTAGAGTCAGCACCAGTAATGTTAGAGTAGAATCACCACCAGTAATGTTAGAGTAGAATCACCACCATTAATGTTACATCAGAGTCACCATCAGTAATGTTAGAGTAGAGTCACCACCAGTTATGTTAGTCTAGGATCACCACCAGTCATGTTAGAGTAGAATCACCACCAGTAATGTTAGAGTAGAATCACTACCAGTAATGTTAGATTAGAATCGCCACCAGTAATATTAGAATACAGTCACTACCAGTAATGTTAGTGTAGAATCGCTACCAGTAATGTTAGATTAGAATCACCACCAGTAATGTTGGAGTAGATTTACCACTAGTAATGTTAGAGTAGAATCACTACCAGTAATGTTAGATTAGAACCAACACCAGTAATGTTAGATTAGAATCACCACCAGTAATGTTAGATTGGAATCACCACAATTAATGTTAGCTTAGAATCACCACCAGTAATGTTAGATTAGAATCACCAACAGTAATGTTAGAGTGGGGTCACCACCAGTAATGTTAGTGTAGAGGCACCACCAGTAACGTTAGAGTAGGGTCACCACCATTAATGTTAGTGTAGAGTCACCACCAGTATTGTTATTGTCGAGTCAGCACCAATAATGTTAGAGTAGAGTCACCACCAGTAATGTTAGAGTAGAATCACCACCAGTAATGTTAGAGTAGCATCACCACCATTAATGTTACATCAGAGTCACCATCAGTAAAGTTAGCTTAGAAACACAACTAGTATTGTAAGAATAGATTCACCACCAGTAATGTTAGAGTAGAATCTCCACCAGTAATGTTAGTCTAGAATCACCACCAATCATGTTAGAGTAGAATCACCAGCATTAATGTTAGAGTTGAATCAGCACCAGCAATGTTAGTGTAGAATCACCACCAGTAATTTTAGAGTAGAGTAGCCACCGGTAATGTTAAAGTAGAGTCACCACCAGTAATGTTAAAGAAGAATCGCCACCAGTAATATTAGAGTAGAATCACCACCAGTAATGTTAGTGTCGAATCACCACCAGTAATGTTCGAGCATAATCACCACCAGTAATGTTGGAGTAGAGTCAGCACCAGTAATGTTAGTGTAGAGTCACCACCAGTAATGTTAGATTAGAATCAACACCAGTAATGTTAGATTGGGGTCACCACCAGTAATGTTATTGCCGAGTCAGCACCAATAATGTTAGAGTAGAATCAGCACCAGTAATGTTAGAGTAGAGTCACCACCAGTAATGTTAGAGTAGAGTCACCACCAGTAATGTTAGTGTAGAGTCACCACCAGTAATGTTAGATTAGAATCAACACCAGTAATGTTAGAGTGGGGTCACCACCAGTAATGTTATTGTCGAGTCAGCACCAATAATGTTAGAGTAGAATCAGCACCAGTAATATTAGAGTAGAATCACCACCAGTAATGTTAGAGTAGAATCACCACCATTAATGTTACATCAGAGTCACCATCAGTAATGTTAGCTTAGAATCACAACCAGTAATGTAAGAATAGATTCACCACCAGTAATGTTAGAGTAGAATCACCACCAGTAATGTTACTCTAGAATCACCACCAGTCATGTTAGAGTAGAATCACCACCAGTAATGTTAGAGTAGAATCACTACCAGTAATGTTAGATTAGAATCGCCACCAGTAATTTTAGGATACAGTCACTACCAGTAATGTTAGTGTAGAATCGCTACCAGTAATGTTAGATTAGAATCACCACCAGTAATGTTGGAGTAGATTTACCACTAGTAATGTTGGAGTAGAATCACTACCAGTAATGTTAGAGTAGAATCACCACCAGTAATGTTAGATTAGAATCACCACCAGTAATGTTAGAGTAGAGTCACCTCCATTAATGTTAGAGTAGAGTCACCACCAGTAATGTTAGAGTAGAATCACCACCAGTAATGTTAGAGTAGACTCACTACTTGTAATGTTATAGTAGAGTCACCATCAGTAATGTTAGAGTAGAGTCACTAACAGTAATGTAAGAGTAGAGTCACCACCAGGAATATTATACGAGAATCACAACCAAGAATGTTAGATTAGAGTCACCACCAGTAATGATAGAGTAGAATCACCACTGTTATTGTTAGATTAGAATGATCACCAGTCATGTTAGAGTAGAATCACCAGCAGTAATGTTAGAGTAGAATCACCACCAGTAATGTTACAGTAGAGTCACCACCAGTAATGTTAGAGTAGAATCACCACTAGTAATTTTAGAGTAGAATCAACACCAGTAATGTTACAGATGAATCACCACGAGTAATGTTAGAGTATAATCACCTCCAATAATTTTAGAGTAGAATCACCATCACTAATGTTAGAGTAGAATCACCACCAGTAATTTTCGAGTAGAATCACCACCAGTAATGTTAGATTGGAATCACCACAATTAATGTTAGCTTAGAAGCACCACCAGTAATGTTAGATTACAATCACCACCAGTAATGTTAGAGTGGGGTCACCACCAGTAATGTTATTGTCGAGTCAGCACCAATAATGTTAGAGTAGAGTCACCACCATTAATATTAGAGTAGAATCACCACCAGTAATGTTAGTCTAGAATCACCACCAGTCATGTTAGAGTAGATTCACCACCAGTAATGTTAGAGTAGAATCACCACCAGTAATGTTAGAGTAGAGTCACCACCAGTAATGTTAGAGTAGAATCACCACCAGTAATGTTAGAGTAGACTCACTACTTGTAATGTTATAGTAGAGTCACCATCAGTAATGTTAGAGTAGAGTCACTAACAGTAATGTAAGAGTAGAGTCACCACCAGGAATATTATACGAGAATCACAACCAAGAATGTTAGATTAGAGTCACCACCAGTAATGATAGAGTAGAATCACCACTGTTATTGTTAGATTAGAATGATCACCAGTCATGTTAGAGTAGAATCACCAGCAGTAATGTTAGAGTAGAATCACCACCAGTAATGTTACAGTAGAGTCACCACCAGTAATGTTAGAGTAGAATCACCACTAGTAATTTTAGAGTAGAATCAACACCAGTAATGTTACAGATGAATCACCACGAGTAATGTTAGAGTATAATCACCTCCAATAATTTTAGAGTAGAATCACCATCACTAATGTTAGAGTAGAATCACCACCAGTAATTTTCGAGTAGAATCACCACCAGTAATGTTAGATTGGAATCACCACAATTAATGTTAGCTTAGAAGCACCACCAGTAATGTTAGATTACAATCACCACCAGTAATGTTAGAGTGGGGTCACCACCAGTAATGTTATTGTCGAGTCAGCACCAATAATGTTAGAGTAGAGTCACCACCATTAATATTAGAGTAGAATCACCACCAGTAATGTTAGTCTAGAATCACCACCAGTCATGTTAGAGTAGATTCACCACCAGTAATGTTAGAGTAGAATCACCACCAGTAATGTTAGAGTAGAGAGAACACCAGTAATGTTAGAGTAGAATCATCAGCATTAATGTTAGAGTAGAATCAGCACCAGCAATGTTAGTGTAGAATCACCACCAGTAATTTTAGAGTAGATTAGCCACCAGTAATGTTAGAGAAGAGTCACCACCAGTAATGTTAGCTTAGAATCACCACGAGTAATATTAGAGTAGAATCACCACCAGTAATGTTAGTGTCGAATCACCACGAGTAATGTTCGAGCATAACTCAGTTCGGGAGCATTTAAACTAGTATGGCAGGGGGCTAGAAACCTATGTAGTGAAATAGAGGAAAGTGAAAGGCAGACAGAAATAAATGGTAAAAGAGTGAGGAACAAAAAACAAAGGGCCAAACTAATTCATAAAAAATGTGAGCATAAAAAAAGCCTGAGGGTTTTATACCTTAATGCGAGAAGCATCAGGAACAAGGTAGATGAATTAGCTGTGGAAATAGAGGTTAATAATTATGATCTAATTGGGATTACGGAAACATGGTTGCAGGGTGAGCAGGGCTGGGAGCTTAACATACAGGGGTATTCAGTATTTAGGAAGGATCGACAAAAAAGAAAGGGAGGAGGGGTAGCATTGCTGGTAAAAGAAGGGATAAATGCAATTGAAAGGAAGGATATTAACTCAGTTAATACAGAATCTATATGGGTGGAGCTAAGAAATAGCGAGGGGCGAAAAACATTAATAGGAGTGGTATATAGGCCTCCAAATAGTAAAATAGAGGTTGGGGAGGGCATCACGAGGGAAATTAGAGAAGCGTGCAATAAGAGCACAGCTGTCATCATAGGTGACTTTAACTTACATATAGATTGGAATAGCCTAATCAGTAAAAATAATGAGGAGGAGGAATTCCTTGAGTGTTTAAAGGATGGTTATCTGGATCAATATGTCGAGGAACCAACTCGGGAACAGGCTATATTGGACTGGGTACTGTGCAATGAGAAGGGACTAATTAGTAATCTTGTTGTACGGGGACCCTTGGGTCAGAGCGATCATAACATGATCGATTTCTCACTCGAAATGGAGAGCGAAGAAATTGACTCAGATACTAAGGTCCTGAATTTAAACAAGGGGAATTATGATGCCATTAGACGGGAACTGAGTAGGTCTGATTGGACAACGTTCCTGGGAGGACTGGAGGTAGATAAACAATGGCAAGCATTTAAAGATAGAATGACAAAATTGCAAAAATTGTTTATACCAATCTGGCATAAAAGGAAATCTAAAAAGGTGACTCAACCGTGGATAACAGGGGAAATTAGAGACAGCATAAAATCCAAAGATAGGGCGTATAAAATAGCCAAAAAAAGCGCCAGAGCGGAAGATTGGGAACAGTTTAAGATAGAGCAAAGGAGGACAAAGGGCTTAATCAAGAGGGGCAAAATAGCTTACGAAAGCAAGCTGGCGGAAAATATAAAAACTAACTCCAAAAGCTTTTATAAGTATATCAAGAGGAAAAGACTGGTGAAAACCAAAGTTGGCCCATTGCAGTCAGATACGGGGGAATATATAACGGGAAATAAGGAAATGGCAGACCAACTAAATGCATACTTTGGGTCAGTCTTTACGAAGGAAGACACAAAAAACCTCCCTGGGATATCGGGAAAAATAGGGACATTTGCAAAGGAGGAACTGACGCAAGTCAATATCTCTAAGGATATGGTGTTAAGGAAGCTAAAGGGATTGAAGGCGGACAAATCCCCAGGGCCTGATAACATGCATCCTAGGGTGCTGAAGGAGGTGGCCCTAGAGATAGCGGATGCACTAAGTATGATTTTTCAGAATTCATTAGACTCGGGAACAGTGCCCATGGATTGGAGGGTAGCTAACGTTACCCCACTATTCAAAAAGGGGGGTAGGGAAAAAGCAGGTAATTACAGACCTGTAAGCCTTACATCAGTTGTGGGCAAAATGCTGGAGTCCATCATTAAGGATGAAATAGCGGAGCACTTAGCAAATGGGGACAGGATAGGACAGAGTCAACATGGATTTACAAAGGGTAAATCGTGCTTGACTAATCTATTGGAATTTTTTGAGGGAGTAACTGATAAAATAGATGGGGGAGAGCCAGTAGATGTGGTGTACCTGGACTTCCAAAAGGCCTTCGATAAGGTCCCACATAAAAGATTAGCAGGGAAAATTGAAGCTCATGGGATAAAGGGGAAAGTATTGACGTGGATAGAGAACTGGCTGTCAGATAGAAAACAGAGAGTTGGAATAAACGGCTCATTTTCTGAATGGCAGGCAGTAACAAGTGGGGTACCACAGGGATCTGTCCTGGGTCCCCAGCTGTTCACAATTTACATTAATGACCTGGATCAGGGAGTCGGATGCAGCATTTCCAAATTTGCAGACGACACTAAACTAGGAGGGGGGGTGGGCTCAGAGGAGGAGACCAGGAAGCTCCAGAGCGATTTGGACAGACTGGGTGATTGGGCGGATAAATGGCAGATGCACTATAATGTGGACAAGTGCGAAGTTATCCACCTTGGGTGCAGGAACGGGAGGGCAAATTATTATTTAAATGGCAATAAATTGGGAGAGGGGGAAGTACAGAGAGACCTGGGTGTTCTTGTACACCAGTCACTGAAGGCGAGCATGCAGGTGCAACAGACGGTCAAGAAGGCAAACGGTATGCTGGCCTTCATAGCAAAAGGGTTGGAATACAGGAACAGGGATACCTTGCTGCAGCTGTACAGGGCACTGCTGAGACCACACCTCGAGTACTGTGTACAGTTTTGGTCGCCTCATCTGAGGAAAGATGTTCTTGCCATGGAGGGGGTGCAGCGGCGATTCACCAGGCTGATACCAGGAATGGCGGGATTGACCTATGAGGAGAGACTATGTAGTTTAGGGATGTACACACTGGAGTTTAGAAGATTGAGAGGGGACCTCATAGAAGTGTATAAAATTCTGACAGGTCTAGACAGACTAGATGCAGAAGGAATGTTTCCCTTGGCGGGTGAGAACAGAACTAGAGGACATAATTTAAGGATAAGGGCTAAACCATTTAGGACAGAAATGAGGGGGAATTTCTTCACTCAGAGGGTGGTGAACCTGTGGAACTCATTGCCACAGAGGGCAGTGTACGCCAGCTCATTAAATATATTTAAGAGGGAATTAGATGTATTTCTACAGGCAAAAGGGGTTAAGGGTTACGGAGAGAAGGCGGGGACGGGATACTGAATTGGAGGATCAGCCATGATCTCATTAAATGGCGGAGCAGGCTCGAAGGGCCGGATGGCCTACTCCTGCTCCTATCTTCTATGTATCTATGTATCTATAATCACCAGCAGTAATGTTAGAGTAGAGTCAACACCAGTAATATTAGAGTAGAGTCACCACCAGTAATGTTAGTGTAGAATCGCTACCAGTAATGTTAGATTAGAATCACCACCAGTAATGTTGGAGTAGATTTACCACTAGTAATGTTAGAGTAGAATCACTACCAGTAATGTTAGATTAGAATCACCACCAGTAATGTTAGAGTAGAGTCACCCCCATTAATGTTAGAGTAGAGTCACCACCAGTAATGTTAGAGTAGAATCACCACCAGTAATGTTAGAGTAGACTCACCACCAATAATGTTAGTGTCGAATCACCACCAGTAATGTCCGAACAGAATCACCACCAGTAATGTTAGAGTAGAGTCACCACCAGTAATGTTAGAGTCGAGTCACCACCAGTAATGTTAGAGCAGAGTCACCACCAGTAATGTTAGATTAGAATCACCACGAGTAATGTTAGAGTAGAATCACCACCAGTAATGTTAGATTAGAATCACCACCAGTAATGTTGGATTAGATTCACCACTAGTAATGTTACAGCAGAATCCACACCAGTAATGTTAGAGTAGAATAACTATCCGTAATGTTAGATTAGAATCACCACCAGTAATATATAGAATACAGTCACCACCAGTAATGTTAGAGTAGAGTCACCAGCAGTAATGTTATACTAGAATCACCACCAGTAATGTTAGAGTAGAATCACTACCAGTAATGTTAGATTAGAATCACCACCAGTGATATTAGAATAGTATCACCACCAATAATGTAAGAGTAGAGTCACCAGCAGTAATGTTATACTAGAATCACCACCAGTAATTTTAGAGTACAATCACTACCATTAATATTAGATTAGAATCACCACCAGAAATGTTACAGTAGTGTCACCACCAGTAATTTCAGAGTTGAGTCACCACCAGTAATGTTAGATTAGAATCACCGACAATAATGTTAGAGTAGAATCGCCATCAGTAATGTTAGAGTAAAATCACCACCTGTAATATTAGAGCAGAATCACCAACAATCATGTAAGAGTAGAGTCACTACCAGTAAAGTTATATTAGTGTCACCACCAGTAATGTTAGAGTACAATCACTACCAGTAATGTAAGAGTATAGTCAATACCAGTAATGTTATGCTATAATCACAACCAGTAATGTTAGATTAGAATCACCACCAGTAATGATAGAGTAGAATCACCACCGGTATAGTTAGATTAGAATCATCACCAGTCATGTTAGAGTAGAGTCACCACCAGTAATGTTAGAGTAGAATCACCACCAGTAATGTTCGAGTAGAATCACCAACAGTAATGTTAGATTAGAATTACCACCAGTAATATGAGAGTAGAATCACCACCAGTAATGTTAGAGTAGAATCACAAACAGTAATGTTAGAGTAGAGTCACCACCAGTAATGTTAGATTACAGTCACCACCAGTAATGTTAGAGTAGTGTCACCACCAGTAATGTTAGAGTAGAGTCACCACCAGTAATGTAAGATTAGAATCACTACCAGTAATGTTAGATTAGAATAACTACCAGTAATGTTATGTTAGAGTCACCACCAGTAATGTTAGAGTACAATCACTACCAGTAATGTAAGAGTATAGTCAATACCAGTAATGTTATACTATAATCACAACCAGTAATGTTAGATTAGAATCACCACCAGTAATGATAGAGTAGAATCACCACCGGTATAGTTAGATTAGAATCATCACCAGTCATGTTAGAGTCGAGTCACCACCAGTAATGTTAGAGTAGAATCACCCGCAGTAATGTTAGAGTAGAGGGACCAACTGTAATGTCAGAGTAGAATCACCACCAGTAATGTTCGAGTAGAATCACCAACAGTAATGTTAGAGTAGAGTCACCACCAGTAATGTTAGATTACAGTCACCACCAGTAATGTTAGAGTAGTGTCACCACCAGTAATGTTAGATTAGAGACACCACCTGTAATGTTATACTAGATTCACCATTTGTAATGTTATAGTATAATCACTACCAGTAATGTAAGATTAGAATCACCAACAGTAATATTAGAGTAGAATCACCACCAATAATGTAAGTGTAGAGTCCCCACCAGTAATGTTAGAGTAGAGTCACTGCCAGTAATGTTCGAGTACAACCACCACCAGTAATATTAGATTAGAAGCACCACCAGGAATGTTAGAGTAGTGTCACCCCCAGTAATGTTAGAGTAGAGTCACCACCTGTAATGTTAGATTAGAATCACCACCAATAATGTTAGAGTAGAATCACCAGCAGTGATGTTAGAGCAGAATCACTACCAGTAATGTTAGAGCAGTGTCACCACCAGTAATGTTAGAGTAGAATCACTACCATTAATGTTAGTGTAGAGTCACCACCAGTAAACTTATACTAGAATCACCACCAGTAATGTTAGATTAGAATCACCACCAGTAATGTTATATTAGAATCACTACCAGTAATGTTAGATTAGAATCACCACGATAATGTTAGATTAGATTCACTACCAGTAATGTTAAAGTAGAGTCACCATCAATAATGTTATACTAGGATCTATACCAGTAATGTTAGAGTAGAATCACCAACAGTAATGTTAGCGTAGAATCACTACCAGTCATGTTAGTGTAGAATCACCACCAGTAATGTTAGATTAGAATCACCACCAATAATGTAAGAGTAGTGTCACTACCAGTAATGTTAGAGTAGAGGCACCAACAGTAATGTTGTAGTAGAGTCATCACCAGGAATTTTAGAGTAGAATCACTAGCAGTAATGTTAGCGTAGAGTCACCACCAGTAATGTAATGTTAGAATCACTACCAGTAATGTTAGATTAGAATCACTACCAGTAATGTCAGAGTAGAGTCACCACCAGTAATGTTATACTATAATCACAACCAGTAATGTTACATTCGAATCACCACCAGCAATGATCGATTAGAATCACTACCAGTAATGTTAGATTAGAATCACCAACGGTAATGTTAGATTAGAATCACTTCCAGTAATGTTAGAGTATAGTCACCA
The DNA here is from genome assembly GCA_030390025.1 of Squalus acanthias. NCBI lineage: Eukaryota > Metazoa > Chordata > Chondrichthyes > Squaliformes > Squalidae > Squalus > Squalus acanthias. Next base: position 574,300 of record JASTWF010000200.1, on the reverse strand, counting down.
CCAGTAATGTTATACTACAATCAATACCAGAAATGTTAGATTAGAAGCACCACCAGTAATGAGGCTTAGAATCACCACCAGTAATGTTCGATTAGACTCACCACCAGTAACGTTAGATTAGAATCACCACCAGTAATGTTGGAGAAGATTCACCAGTAGTCATGGTAGAGTAGAATCACCACCAATAATGTTAGAGTAGAATCACTACCAGTAATGTTAGATTAGAATTACCACCAGTAATATTAGAGTACAGTCACCCTCAGTAATGTTAGAGTAGAATCACTACCAGAAAGGTTAGAGTAGAATCACTACCAGTAATGTTAGAGTAGCGTCACCACCAGTAATGTTAGAGTAGATTAACCATCATTAATGTTAGATTCGAATCACTACCAGTAATGTTAGATTAGAATCACCAGCAGTATTGTTATATTAGAATCACTACCAGTAATGTTAGATTAGAATCACCACCGGTAATGTTAGATTAGAATCACTACCAGTAATGTTAGAGTAGAGTCAGCATCAGTAATGTTATACTAGAAACTATATCCAGTAATGTTAGAGTAGAGTCAGCATCAGTAATGTTATACTAGAATCTATACCAGTAATGTTAGAGTAGAATCACCACCAGTAATGTTATCGTAGAATCACGACCAGTAATGTTAGTGTAGAATCACCACCAGTAATGTTAGATAAGAGGGACCACCTGTAATGTCCGAGTAGAATCACAACCAGTAATGTTAGAGTAGAATCACCAACAGTAATGTTAGATTCGAATCACCAGAGAAGTATTAGTGTAGAATCACCACCAGTATTGTTACATTACAATCACCACCAGTAATGTTAGAGTAGAGTCACCACCAGTAATGTTAGATTAGAATCACCACCAGTAATGTTAGATTCGAATCACCACCAGTAATGTTAGAGTAGTATCAACACCAGTAATATTAGAGTAGAGTCACCACCAGTAATATTAGAGTAGCATCACCGCCAGTAATGTTTGAGTAGAGTCACCACCAGCAATTTTAGATTACAATCACTACCAGTAATGATATAGTAGAGTCACCAACAGTAATGTTATACTAGAATCACCACCAGTAATGTTAGAGTAGAATCACCACCACTAAAGTTAGATGAAAGTCACCACCAGTAATGTTAGATTAGAATCACCACCAGTATCGTTAGAGTAGAGTCACCGCCAGTAATGTTAGAGTATGGTCACCACCAGCAATTTTGGAGTAGAGTCACCACCAGTAATGTTATAGAAGCAGCACCACCAGTAATTGTTGGGTAGGGTCATCGCCTGTAATATTAGAGTAGGGCCCTCACCAGTAATGTTAGAGTAGAGTTACCACCAGTAATGTTAGATTAGGATCACCACCAGCAATGTTGGCGTAGAGTCACCGCCAGTAATATTAAAGTAGGGTCACCACCAGTAATGTTGGAGTAGATTCACCACCGACAACGTTAGAGTGTGGTCACCGCCAGTATTGTTAGAGCAGGGTCACCACCAGTAATGTTATAGTAGAGTCACCACCAATAATGTTAGCATAGATTCACCACCAATAATGTTAGAGTGTGGTCACCGCCAGTATTGTTAGAGTAGGGTCACCAACAGTAATGTTAGAGTGGAATCACTACCAGTAATGTTAGAATAAAGTAACCACGAGTAATGTTAGAGTAGAGTCACCACCAGTAATTTTAGAATAGCGTCACCATCAGTAATGTTATAGTAGAATCACCACCAGTAATGTTAGAGTAGAATCACCACCACTATAGTTAGATGAAATTCACCACCAGTAATGTTAGATTAGAATCACCACCAGTATCGTTAGAGTAGAGTCACCACCAGTAATATTAGAGTAGTTTCACCACCATTAATGTTAGAGTAGGGTCACCACCAGCAATTTTGGAGTAGAGTCACCACCAGTAATGTTATAAATGGGTCACCACCAGTAATGTTAGAGTAGTTTCACCACCAGTAATGTTAGAGTAGTTTCACCACCATTAATGTTAGAGTAGGGTCACCACCATTAATTATAGTGCAGGATGACCAGCATAATGTTAGATTGGGCCCTCACCAGTAATATTTGGTTAATGTTCGCGATGAATCATCGCCAGTATTTTTAGTGATGAATCATCACCAGTGATATTAGAGAGGTGTCATCACTACATATCATTACAATAAAAAATCTCATTTAAATTAGACAATGGATGAGTGAAGTTTTCACTGAATGAATTTGACACCTCTGGAGCCTAATGCAGTGTCCAGGAGGGATTTTCAGTTCAGCGTTCCGTACAATTTCCCCACTGGCGGCCCGGGCGCTCTGAAGCGGAAAATCGCCCCTTGTTTGTTAAGTGACTGCAAATAACGCCACTTGTTGTGTAACATTTTTTTTCTGGCCGGGGCTCCGATTTTTCTATAAATGGGGAGTATTTACCGATCTCAGATACACTCCAGTCCGAACCGTAAAGCTGGACAGATTTCGCACAGATTTTTTTAAATGGAACTGGCAACAATTCTACAAATAATGCACATTTATTACCCTATTCTCGCAATCTTTGGGGCTCCCGGTAAGAAAATGTCTTCTGTTGCCTAATAGCTGTTGACTATCTCATTGTTAATTTATCAGATTCCGAGAACGTCCTCATTGCAGAGTCTTTGATCCACCGGTATCGGTGAATCTGAGCGGGAGCAGTCCGCGCGGACGCTGAGGCGCTGTTCTGGTCGCTCGATCGCGGGCAACGGGCGCTCAACCTTCCTCCCTATACTGAGGGAGGGCGTGGCTGATTCTCCGGCCCGTCCAATAGTACATAGATCACTAAAGAATGTATTGCTTAGTGTCCATGGCAAACACTTCATCTGTACCGTTGTTTACTGTCAACTTTAAGTTGAGAATGAGTTGTACTGCAGCCACCTCCACCCATCAGAGGACTGTGAAAGATATTTGGAGCAATAATTGCCGCTCAGGGCGCTGCTCCCCTCCCCTCGGCTGCAAAGAACCTTCGCGGCTCCACCAGCTCCCGCTCTGTTACCGAGCAGCTTCCTCGGGGCCATTAGAAATAGAAAAAGCGCAGAGTTTCGACCTACATCGAATGTTTGTGTCACAGCTGAATGTATTATTTAAATTCATATATTTCCAGTAACTGTTTGTAAATTATATTGAATAGAGCTGACATCTGATGTCCCTGCGAGGTACTGCGGCTTGAGCTGGACCGCAGCGTTAAAGTCTGAATGGAGCCTCAATCAATTTCTAACGAAATGTTTCGACATGAAACGTTAACTTCATTTTCCTCTCCACGTTTAATGCTGCTGATCCTGGTCCTGCTGAGTATTTCCAGCATTTTCTGTTTTTATGCATGAATATAGTGTCAGTGGCGATAGCGATGGAGATTCAGCCGGAAGAGATGGATCATGGTCGGCTGAGCCGAGGTCGCCCGTATCACACTATCGCACAAAGTCAACATTCCCTTCCGTTGAGCCATCAGTGCCTGGCTGTCGGTGGTGTTGGGGTCGCTATCCGATACCATTGCCGATACTGAATACGAGCGACCCTCCCAGCACCAACCTCCACCCACCGGCTTGACACAGTCTGACTGAAGTGTGCTGGAATGCAGGTGCATTCTCACTACCTCGATATTGGGTTTTTCATGAATATTTTCGTTTGAAAAGGTATATTGTCAATGCTTGCTTATATTATAAAGAGAAACCGTGTGCATAACCCTCAGTAGGAACACATCGGTTCATCTCCCCACAATACGCTGTAAGATTTATCCGAGTGTCCCCATTACTTACTCTTGTCCCTCTTTCTTACAGCGAACATATTGACAATGGTGATTCTCTCCAGAGGAAAATGTGGTCTTTCCAAATGTATCTCGGTCTACATGGTGGCCATGGCAACAGCAGATCTACTGGTCATGATCGTCAATGTAATTGTATATCATATTTTGAGTAAACGCTTCCCATATTCATTCCTGTCCTACACTGCCGTTTGTAAGTTCATGGTGTACATGAATTGTGTCAGCCTGGATATGTCGGTGTGGTTTACCGTCTCCTTCACATTTGACCGATTTGTAGCTATATGTTGTCAGAAGTTTAAAACAAAGTATTGCACAGTGAGAACTGCGGCCTCGGTTATAACAACGGTCTCTGTCCTGAGCTATTTAGAGAACATCCCCTTTTGGTTTGCCTTTGAACAGAAACAAATAATCAACAATGTTCCCTGGGGTTTCGTCCCGAGTATGGCCTTTCATACATCGCCTGCAGGTGTAACCTACAACCGCTTAGAAAGTATTTTAATTACATATATTCCTTTTGTTTTAATATTACTTTTTAATTGTTTGACTGTCAGACGTATTTTAGAGGCAAGCAGAGCCCGCAGGGGACTCCGGGGTCACAGCGGTGAGAATCAGAGCGATCCAGAGATGGAGAGCCGAAGGAAATCCATCATTTTACTTTTCACTGTATCGGCCAGTTTTATATTGTTGTGGCTGACAGCTGCCGTGAATTCTGTAGTTAACAACCTGGTGGTTTTTCGCCGACCCGTTTATACATCCCCTGCATACATCGCCATTGAAACCGGATATATGCTCATGTATTTGAGTTCCTGTACAAACACGTGTATTTATGCAGCTACACAAACTAAATTCAGGGAAGAGCTGAAGAAGGTGCTGAAATCTCCTTCGACATTGATTCTGATGTTGATTAAAAAAATGAAAAATTAAACTACAGCTTCCTTTAAGTAGAGTAAAATTACAGCCCGTGTTCCATTTTAGAATGGCCGTCTCACCGTTAGGACGAAAGCCGATTGTTGCTGTGAAAATGAACAGGTATCAGTAAACTTTCTTCCTTTTTGTGCCGTGTGTTTTGTGTCTGCTGCTTTCCCTGGGTCAGCCGTGGCTCAGCTGGGAGCAACCTCGTGAGAAGGTTGTGGCTTCAAGTCCCACTCCAGAGACTCAATAATCTACCATAATCTAGGCTGACACTCCAGTGCAGGGCTGAGGGGGTGCTGCACTGTCGGAGGAGCCCTCTTTCGAATTAGACGTTAAACTGAGGCTCCGTCTGCCCTCTCAGGTGGACGTAAAAGATCCTTTGCCCGATTTCGAAGAGGAGCAGGGAGTAATCCGGGGTGTACCAGCCAATATTTATCCCTTAATCAACATCACTAAAAAACAAATTATCTGGTCATTCTTACATTGCTGTTTGTGGGAGCTTCGTGTGCTTAGATTGGCTGCCGTGTTTCCACCATTAGAACAGAGGTTACACCTCAAAAATACTTCAGTGGCTGTATAGTGCCGGTGGTCGTGACAGGAGCTATATAAATACAAATCTTTCCTTTTCTTTCTTTTACCCCGGGTCAATATAACCATTTCCCGCTAATCAGAATATTCTAAGGTCTGCTAATGTGATACTGTATTGGTTTATCTTTCTATTGTAGCAATGTTAACCTTTAGCCTGTTCCTGTTAAGCAGGGAAGCACTGGTCTGTTTAAAGTACCACTGGGCTATTGGACCAGGGCAGACCCTGCAGCAATGGCCAGTTTCAGGATGAAGTAATAAACTATTTAATTAAACTCATGACATTGAAAACAGTTTCGTCAATTTCAGGAAACTTTACTCATTTGGTAACAGTTTGGGAAGAGAGTTAGTTCTGCAATGGAAAACATCCGGGCATCCATCATCATTTTCTATTAGTACAATAGATACAGAAACAGACAGTCTCACTGTTAAAGGTTTCACTTGTTGCAGTTGCAATTATATGGGTCAATAGAGAAACTATCGATCAGATAAATGAATTAAATTATCTTTATGTAGAGTTTTATTTTAACTTTGATATAATTGTGTTATGCAGAATTGCGAGGATTGTCAAGCACAGGGAGTGAGAAAAATGTATAAAAATGCACGCGTTTTGGTAAAGGCCTAAGATACTGAGCTCAGGACTGTGACATGTTTGGGTCTCCACCCAACATCAGGTGTGGTTCTAATTTCTATATTTAAATGTGTGTGTAAGTACTATTGCATATATTATGTGCTTAATAAACCTATGACACCTCACTCCAATGTTGAAGAACATTATTGAAAAGCTTATGCTGACAATAGCCTTTGTACTTTAATTGTGAATGGGCTTAATTTATTAACTGTGATTAAGAGCCCGCTTTAATCGTCACTCTTTCACGTTTCACTTGACCCAGAGGTTCTCCAGAACCACAATCCTCTTGGCTGCAGGGCCCCGTGGAGCCCGGGCTCTGCCAGTCCGGCTGGCATCCAGCTTCTGGGGAAAGTGATGATTAGTTGCGGGTGGTTTTGTGTAAGAGCCACATTCTGATTTACCTGGATGCGGACAAACAGTGGTATTTAAGGCCCGGGTCAGGCAGCCGGCAGAGGTTTCAGTTCCATCAGTCAGCGATGTTCTGCACCCAGCTACAATCCTGAGAAGGCGACCTTCAATCAACCATATCATCCAAACTCCACAGGTAAAATAGAAAGCAATGGCTTGAATAATTAACCGTTACATTACCGGGTCACATTCAGTCTGATGTGGTTGTGAGTCCCCATCCCCTGTTTCTAATTAACCAGTTGTTGTATTGCCTTGTGTTTCTCTATTTATAATTAAACAGTTATTGTGTTTCACTGACATTCCCATCTCCTCTATTTATAAATAAAGAGTTACTGCCTCCCCGTCCCCTACTTTTAAATAAACAGTTATTTACTGTGTTAACCCATGTCTCCTTTTATTCTATTTCTAATTAGACAGTTAGTTTATCCCCCTGAATCTCCTTGTCCTCTATTTCTAATTGAACAGTTACTGTCTTCCCCTGTCCCCATCTGTAAATGAAGGGTTATTGTGTTCCGCTGGTCCCTATTTCTAATATCAGTTGCCATATTCCCATGACCTCTATTTCTAATTAAACCATCAATGTGATCCCCTATATTCCCGTTATTCTATTTCTAATTAACACTTACTTTGTTCTACTTAATGTTCCTGCTCTCTATGTCTAATTAAATATTTACAGTGCTCCCCTAAATTCCCCTTTATTCTATTTCTAATTTTGCTGTTCGTGTTCCCCTGAACACCCCTGTACCCTAGTTTTAATTATAAAGATTAGGAAGGAAGCCTGTTCCATAGATACACAGTCGCTACTGAAATAATGTTTCCAGAGATTAGTTTGAATTTACCCCCTTCAATCTCAGGCCGTGTCCTCTGGTGCACCTGTTCTGGACAAGGTGAAACAGCTCGCCATGGTCCACCTTATCGGGTGGATTAAGAGCAGTGTCTCGCACACATTCAGGTCCCGGATATTCCTGTGATGTTTGTATGTTTAGTATAGGATTGTTAACATGGAAAGTGTAACTAAACTTTAGGTGCTGAGGTCAACAGTTTCAGAGGTTTCCATATTTCAATTCAGGATCGAACAGCCTATATATCAGGCCTGTATATAATACAATGTCCTCTAGATATAAATAGCAGCATTAAATTACCCTTTTTGATTATTTTCTGTACCTGTTCATGACAATTTAATTATATATGAACATGGGCACTTAAGTCTCTTTGGACCTCAACTGGTTCCAGCCTTTCACCATTTAAAAATGTATTCCGATCTCTCCTTTTTAGATCCTAAGTGGATGACCTCACACTTGCTTATATTTAAATCAGTTTGCCACAGATTTGCCCATTCACTTAATCTATTAATATCTGTTCTAATTTCATCGTTCCATCTAGAGTCATAGATTAATTGAGTCATTACGGCACAGAAGGAGACCATTCCGTCCATCGAGTCCATGTCGTCTGTCTGTAGAGCAATCCAGTCAGTCCCATTCCCCCGCTCTATCCCCGTAGCCCTGCAAGTTTATTTCCCACAAGTGCCTGTCCAGTCTCCCCTTTAAAACATTGAGTGTCTCCGCTTCCAGCACGTCCAACCGCAGCGAATTCCAAGTCAGCAACACTCACTGTGTAAAAATGTTTTTCCTCACGTCTCCCCTGTATCTCCTGCCCAAAACCTTAAATTTGTATCCCCTATGTCCTTGTACCATCAAGTAGTAGGAACAGTATTTCCCCGTCTAGCCTATCCAAACCCGTCATAACCTTGTACACCTCTATCAAATCACACGTCAACCTCCTTTTCTCTAATGAAAACAAATCCAGCTTCTTCAACCTGTCCTTGTAGCTAAGATTCCCCCATCCCCGGAACCATTCTGGTAAATCTCCTCTGCCCCATCTCAAGGGCCTTCACATCTTTCCGAAAGTGTGGTGACCAGAACTGGATGCAATACTCTTGTTGTGAGTTGTGGCCTAACGAGCGCTTTATAAATGTTCAGCATAACGTCTCTAATTTTGTACTCAATACCGCTATTTATGAAGCCCAAGATCGCATATGCTTTGTTAACGGCTCTCTCAATATATTCTGCCACCTTCAGGGACCTATGCACATTAACTCCCAGGTCCCTCTGTCCCTGCACACTCTTTAAAACTGTGCCATTAAGTGTATATTACCTCTCCCTGTTCCTTCTGCCAAAATGCATCACCTCACACTTCTCTTTGTTAAATTCCATCTGCCAATTGTCTGCTAGCCTTTCTATGTCCTGTTGCAGCCAATTGATATCATCATCACTGTTTGCCACACACCCAAGTTTGGTGTCATCAGCAAATTTAGAAATTCTACTCTGTATTCCAATATCCAGGTCGTATCAAAAAAGCATTGGCCCCAGAACTGATCCTTGCAGAACACCACTGTCTACCATCCTCCAGTCTGAAAAACGGCCATTTACCACAACTCGCTGTTTTCTGTCCTTGAGCCAATTCCTTATCCAAGCTGCAACTGACCCACCTATTCCATGAGCCTTAATTTTGTTAAGCAGCCTTCTATGTGGTACTTTGTCAAACGCCTTCCGAAAATCCATGTAGACAGCATCCATTGTGTTCCCTTCTTCAATCCGCTTTGTTACTTCAAGAAAAAATTCAATTAAATTATTCAAACACGATCTGCCTTTTAAAAATCCGTGTTGGCTCTCCTTAATTAGCTTAAAGCTCTCCAAATGCCCGTTAATGTTTTCCTTGATTATTGTTTTCAAACTTTACCCACCACTGATGTTAAACTGACCGGCCTGTAGTTACTAGGATTGTCCTTACGCCCTTTCTTCAACAATGGTGTCACATTTGCCATTTTCCAATCGTCAGGCACCTCCCCCGCATCTAGGGAAGATTGGAAAATTATGGCAAGCCCGCCGCCATCTCCTCCTCCATTTTCCATAGCAACCTGGGATGGATGCCACCTGGACCAGACGCATTGTCCACTCTAAGTATACCCAGCCTTTCTCGTACATCCTGTCTATCTATTTTCACCCCTTCCATTGCTTCTACCTTTTCCACTTCTACCGATAATTTATCAGCATCCACCTCCTTAGTAAACACCGATACAAAGTACTCATTTGGTATTCTAGCCTTGCCCTGCCCCTCTAAGCATATATCAACTTCTTTGTCACTAATAGGATCCACCCCGCCTCTTACTAACTGCATAATGGGCCAAAAATTGATGCCGCTACGCGAGAGTACGCACTGTGTACTCTCGCGTATTCTCTCTCCAATTGCCGGTTTTCTGCATGCACTGCGCATGCGCTGAAAACCGGCACTTGGTTTTTGGAAAAGGGGGCGGTTCCTCGGTGCACCGCGTGCGCGCTACAGGCTGCGCGCACGCTGTGCACTTAGTGCTTTGGACGCGCAGGTAAGGACAGAAGATTTTAGAAATGAAAAAAGGAGTAAGACCCACTTTTAACAAGGTAAGTAGTGAATTAAGTATTATTTTGAATTTTTTTTAACAGGTATATCTTTTTTAGAGACTTTAAAGACAGGTAAGTTTATTTTTATAACTTTTTAAAAGATTTTAAATTTTTTCAAAAATTTATTTTTTTATTTAAAATGGTTAATTTATTTAACTATACTTATTTTATTAATGTGATGGTTTTTAAAAAAAATTAATTGAGGTTTAGCTGTTACTTTGGGGGTGTGTAAGATTCATAGCTTTGTGAAACTTATGAATGGAAGATGGTGTGCTGCCATTGGCTCTAACTGAGTCATGTAATCCCACAGCTCACACGAATTCACTACGCCGGTGGGATACGCAAGCACTGCCCAGCTGATGTCTGGAACATCAAGTTCGTGCGAGCTGGATCTGAAAAAGCCAACGCGGAGTGAGAGATCGCGCCTGCTCCTTACCCCCGCGGGAACAGAGCGAAATCAATTTCTGGGCCAATGTCTTTATGCCGGTAGAAGATTTTTGGGTTCCCTGTTATGTTAACCGCCATTCTACTCTCATATTCTCTCTTTGCCAATTTTAGTTTCCTCTTCACAACCCCTCTCAACTTATTGTATTTGGTCTGGTTCTCCCTTGAAGAATTCACCTGACATGCAACACACACACTCTTTTTTTGTTTCATCATCTTCTCTATCTCCCTTGTCATCCAAGGAGCCCTTGCTTTGGTTCGCTTGCCCTTCCCTCTTGTTGGAATGTACCTAGCCTGTACTTGGAGCATCTCCTCCTTAAAGATCACCCATTGTTCCGTTACAGTTTTTCCTGTCAGTCTTTGGTTCCGTTTTCCCCTGGCTAGATCGTTTCGCATCCCATTGAAGTTAAACTGCTCATTAAGCCGCCTATCTTTGTATCTTCGTCAAAAATAGACATGTGGCTCTCAATCCCATCAACTAATTCGTTAATAAAAACGGTGAATAGTCGAGGCCCCAAAATAGATCCCTCAGAGACACCACTAGTCATATCCTGCCAATTAAAGTCGCTGTCCATTATCTGCACACTATGTCTCCTGTCGCTCAAACAATTTTCTATCCAGGACAATAATTTGCCTTCACTTCCACGAGCTTCAACTTTACCTAACATCTTCTTACGTGGGACTTTATCAAATGTCCTTTGCTCCATGTCTATTAACTGATAATGATCTGTGAACTGGGACTCACAATCCTCTTTGCTCCTCAACAGTTAATGGCTTCCTATTATTTAGTCTATCCATCACAGGTTCAAAATTAACAATTAACCCAGTATGAACTGCTGTTTGTGGGGGTGAGTTACAGATTTCTACCACCCATTACATGTAGAAGTGTTTCCTAACTTCACTCCTGAAAGGCTTGGATCTAATATTTAGGCTAAGTCAACTAATCCTATACTTGTGAATTATCGGAAATATCTTCTCTCTATCTAACCTATCAGTTCCCATTAATATCATGAATACTTCAATCAAATCACTCCTTAAGCTTCTAATATCCAGAGAATACAATCCTAGTTTGTGTAATCTCTGATCATAATTTAACACTTGGCCTCTATGTATCATTCTGGTAAATCTACTCTTCACTCTTTAAGTCTGATACTTCCTTCCTAAGGTGTGATGCGCAGAAATGAACACAGTCCTCCAGGTCTGGTCTAACCAGTGTTTTGTATAGGTGCAGCAGAACTTCTCCCCCTTATATTGTAGTCCTAAAGATATAAATACCACCATTCAATTAGCCCTTTTGATCTTTTCTGTACCTGTCCATGACAATTGAATGATATATGTACATGGACCCTTCAGTCTCATTGGACACCCACTGGTTCCAGCGTTTCACCATTTAGAAACTGTTCTGATCTCTCCATTTTAGGTCCGAAGTGGATGACCACACACTTGCTTATATTTAAATCAATTTGCCATAGATTTCACCAATCACTTAATCTATTAAGATCTCTTCTAATTTCATGGTTCCATCTAAACTGCTTAAATGCCGCCTATCATTGTGTCATCGTCAAACTTGGATATGTGGCTCTCAATCCCATCAATAAAGTCGTTAATAAAAGCGGCGATTAGTTGAGGCCCAAAATAGATCTGTCCTGGTAAACTTGACTGGATCTCTATTTGACTAAATCTAAAACTGACCAAATGTACCGACAAGCTTTGAGGGCAAGAGACTGCTTGACTAAAAGCATTTGCAAAACTTCTAATGTGCTGGTACATTTCCTTCAGAAGATAAGATCTTGAAAATTATGTGAGAACCTCAACAACCCTGCAGATGTGAAAAACAATGACTCTCTCCAGTCCTTGGAGTCTTGCCTTGGTGAACTGAGCCTTAAAACAGATAGAGAGCGAGAAAGAGAGGAAAACAACATTCCCCACAGTTTGGGACATGAATGCTGGGGGCCAGTTGCCCAGTTTTGTGTTATAACTGTTATTGGACACTGAGATTCGGGACTATAATCGATGGTGACGTGGTCAGGTGCCAGTTACAGTTAGTCATACGTCTGTCATCGTTGAATTGACCTCCCATCTGGTGAATAGTATGTATGTGGTTTTACTTATAATCACCTGAGCTTAAAGTCACTGATTTTAGGTGCTTGCTTGTGATAAGTGCATGAATTGAGTACATTTTGTATTCTGGGAATTACTGGTAACCTCTTGTTGATTTTTAAGTAAACGAAGTTTCACAGATTCATTGGGTTTTGTGTTGTCTGTTCCTCGAGTCTGAACTCTATAAACTCTCAGAGAATCAAAACGCATTACTGATTCTGGCGCCCGAACAGAGACTCGTTCGGAACAAACAATGGCAAAACAATGGATGAGTTAGTCAGGAAATATGTGAGAGCGAAGTTACGCCTCAGGGAGGGGTGGGTACGGGGCATTATTGATGGTGCTGACACAGTGGCTGAGGCTGAACAGCGGACCCAAGGGTCCACCTGCCGGCCAGGGATGGTAAAGACCGTCTGGTTAATGGCAGATCAAAGGCAGTTTAAGAATGATGTGTGTAAAATGGCTCAGATGCATAAGGAGATGGAAGGGATGGCAAAGGATGTCCGTGATAAGGAAGAGGTTGTAAACCGGCTTCGACGGGAATTAGAGGATGAAAGAGAAAGTAAGAAAAGGCTGAGGGGACAGTTGGAAAAGGTAAAGGAGAGATGGTGTAATGAAGGGCAGTACCTTGAGAGCCACTGTATAAATAATCAGAATCAGTGTGATGTTTGGTCAGAGGAGGCGGCCAACCAGAGAGATCGGGCAGAACGAGCAGAGAAAGCTAATGATGATCTGAAGGCTGCATTCAGGGTCACTCAGAGACAGGGTCTGGAGGACCGGAGTGCTGCCGGGGATCACACTGAATGTAAGGAATTGATTAGGGAGCTGGAGGAAAAGTTGAAGGTCCAGAGGGGTCTTGTGTGGGCCAGGACTCCTGTGATTGGAGGAGATTAGCAGGATAGCAAAGGGTTTGATAAAAATCACCCGGATGGGGGCCCACAACCTGGAAATAGCCCACCGGAGGGAGTCAGACCCCCACCTATGGCCCCGATGTGACACAAACGGTGCCATAGGTGGGGGTCGCTCGTGCGGGCGGGTGAAGGAGCGTTGGGGGAGCTAGAGAGGGAGTTTGTGGTCCCGTATAATACTGGGGAGTTAAGGGAAATGTTCAGTGATTTGAACAAGCTGGTAATGGGAGGAGACCCCCAAGGGCATTACCTGGAGGGAGAACAGAGGGCCGCTTTAAATGACCTGGTTGAGGAGGTAAAGAAGCGCTTGCTGCTATTTACCCTGAGCTCCAGTGTCTTTGCTGGACTTCCAACAGAGAATAAGAGGGGAGAGGGCACATACGGTGCGCTACAGTTGAGGGTTGCCCAGGTGTTGGGACAGGGTAAAGGGGATCCTTTTAAGGCGGTGGGGGACGTGGATCAAGGCCCAAACGAAGACCCGGCAGCTTTTGCTGACAGGTTATGGCCGACCTATAATGCAGCCATGGGAGGGGCGGTAAGGAGAGCAGACCTAGACGGAGAAGCGCGGAACCATTGGTTGCGGACACTGATCTCCCACAATCTGCCCTATTTACAAGCTGCAATGGCGAACTTTGACCCAGAAGATACCACCAATACTGAGGTCAGGGTGCTGCGGAAATTGACCCTGCGTTTCGAGGCGCGCCAGGTAGATAAAAAGAACTCCGGGGTAATAAGCAAATCAAAAGACAACGCGTGTGAAATGAAAGGGGGGGGGGCAACCCGGAAGTGTCAACAACAGGGGAGTCAGGGAAAGAAGTGCTCTGCCTATGGGGTGGTGGGACATTATGCCCAGAACTGTAAAAGATCACCTAAGACAGAAATGGTTGAGGCTGCCCCACGAGAGGCCGAATCTCAGCCCAGCGCCCCCAGTTATGAGGATTTCATTAGATACGTAGCTAAGCAGATGAAGGAGCTTGAACCATCTCAAGCAAAGGTCCACGCGGCCCATGAGCAGGATCGCGGGTAGATCCGAGCATGACGGGGCCGCGCCCAGCCCGAGTACCTGTGTCCACTCAGGTACGGTAATTGGAGAAGACCGTGTGTAGACATCCTGATTGAGGGCGAGAGAGGGGACTATCTGGGAGACACTGGAGCGTCAAGCAGGGTAGATCCACTCTCCCTCCCCGATGTCGTCTCCCTGGTCAAGTGGAGCCCCCTATGTTTTAGGAGGTTTCACGGGTAACTCAGCAGCTGGGGCGGTCTCAGAACCTTTAATCTTCACAGTCGGACCCCTACAAACAAAGTGGACATGTTTACTAATGAAATGGGATCAGCCAGGAATGGGAGTGCTGGGGTCTGTCTGGCTGTTGGCTCACAATGTGACAGTGGATATGGATAATAACTGTTTGTGGGGCGGAGTGGACTGTGGTGAAGAAGTAATCGTTATACCCCGGAGACATGGAGAAGCGTGGGTGGTAACACCTGTTGGACCCGATGACTTAGAAACACTAATGGCCAGGGTGCCCGAGAGGAATCAAACCGCAGTGCAGAATGTCAAGGGAGCTTGTGCTACCCACAGACATGATTGTGGAAGGGTGACAGGGGTAGAGGTGGGTGTGGGGGGTGAGCCAATGTCCCGGCCCCAGAAACACTGCACGTTCCCCAAGGAAGCAGAGAGAGAGACTGAGAAAAAGCTGTTGCGTCCTAGTGGAACACGTGGTCCTGAGACCTATTGTGACGCATGCTAACTCTCCTGTTTGGCCAGTAATGAAGCCAGACAATTCCTGGCGGATGACTGTAGATTACAGAGTCTTGAATAAAACCATCCCTGCTTGTGCTCCCACAGGAGCAGCTGTGATTGATTAATCAGCAACATTCCCAGCTCTGTCCCTGTGTTCCCAGTACTGGACATATCTAATGGTTTCCGGTCAATTCCCTCACACCCGGAGGACCAGTATAAGTTTGCTTTTACCTTTAAAGGTCAGCAGTATGCGTGGACTTGTTTCCCACAGGGATTCCACAATAGCCCGTCTATTGTCCACCAGTGTATGGCTAACAGCCTATCAGAATTCAGTCAGCCAGGCCAGCTTGTGCAGGATGTGGATGATTTCCTGCTGTTCTCAGACAGCGAAGAGTAACATGAGGAACTACTGCAGAAATTGTTAGAATTGCTTGCAGTCGTAGGTTTCAAGGTAAACCACAAGAATGCACAGATAGAGCAAAGAGAGGTTCAGTCTCTTAGATTGACTATTGAATCAGTGGAGCGCGCAATATATAAAGCAAAGCGCCAAACTGTCCAGGAATTGCAGCGCCCGGGTTCAATAGCTGCTCTCAAATCATTCCTGGGTCTGACAGGGTACTGTAGAGAATTTATTGAGAATTAGGCAGCGACGGCAGCTCCTTTGCTGAGATTACTCAGAAAGGGAGTGGAATGGGATTGGGATGAGCGCTGTGAGGAAGCTTTTGTAAAGTTGAAAAAGGTTCTACAAACAGCCCCAGCATTGGGGGCCGGCCCCCTAAGAAGGACTTCTTTTTGGAAGTAGCGGCAACAGACGCCAGTCTGAGCGCTGTTTTAATGCAGGAAGTGAATGGGAGTCTGAGACCAGTTGCTTATGTCTCCAAAGTGCTATCTGAGGTGGAGAAGGGATACTCTCCCTGTGAGCGGCACTTGCTGGCCACATTGTCGGCAATGAGGCATTTTGCCATATTCCCAGGGACCCAGCCCATCACTCTCCTTACCCACCACACGCCAACCCGCCTCCTGTTAGAAGGCCGAATTAAGCAGGGAACAGTGTCAAGCACACGGGTCGCTACATGGACCCGACAGTTAGAAGGGATGAACCTGAAAGTGAAACCGATAAACGATCTGAAATTAGCACCCAGCCTTATATATATGGGGGAACCCCACACTTGTACAGTCGAAGGAGTGTGGGAAACAGAAGGCGGAATCAAACCTGGTATCCACCATGAAGGGAGAGACATATATGTGGATGGGTCTAGTTTTGTGGAAAAGGGGGAACGTAAAACAGGATGTGGAATTTACGACCCACAGAAAGGAATGGAAGTGGCGAATAAGTTACCCACCACTCTCAGTGCTCAGCAGGCAGAGTTAGCAGCCATAACTTACGTGGAAACACATCCCACCGATTCCCCCCCGCCCTATACTATCTGCTCTGACTCTATGTTTACATGTAATTCTTGCACAGAATATTTGGCGATTTGGGCTAGAAGAGGTTTTAAATCAGCAGATGGCAAGCCACTGGTTACTGCGCCAATGCTGGCAACCATAGCGGAAGTCATTAGAAGGAGAGGTGAGGAATACTATATCCATAAGGTCAAAGCCCACTCTAAAGCAGAAACCAGATGGGAGGAAATAGCAAAGCAGGAGAGCTTGCTAAGGTGGGAGCGGAGAGAGGGGTCCCGTGGGACCCGTATCAATCGGGAGTGGTAGCAGCCATCACTCCGGCTGTTAATATTCTGCTTCTCCCGGATATCAAAACAATACAGCTGACAGATGTGTTACTAACAGCTGTCCTCAAGGAAAGAGAAGCAGGTCAGATTGTAGAAGGGCCTTATGGGGCCAAAGATGTAAACATCAGGGAAGGTATGTTGTTCAAAGGAGAGAAGTGGGTTGTGCCCGAGGGATACAGGGAGGAATCCATGCAGCTCGCTCACAGGGGGACCGGGGGCTGGACACACCGGATCCGCAACAACCTGGAAGCGGGTCGAGGAGGTAGGGTGGTGGCCTCATCTGAGGAAAGACATAGAAGATTAGTGTAAAACCTGTTTAGTGTGTGCTGCTAACAATCCTGACCCACATAAAAGAAAGGCTGCCCTCGGACACTCCCGTCGACCTGAGGGACCGGGGCAATGGGTCCAGATTGATTTTATCAGACCCCTGCCCAACACTAAGAAGGACAATAAATAATGTCTAGTCCAAGTGGACAATTTTACCAAGTGGGTCGAAGGTTTCCCGTGCATTCGGCCACGGCATTGTGGACGGCCAAGACCCTAGTTAGGGAGGTATTTTCCAGATGGCGGCGCCCTCGATTGGTAGAGTCAGACCAAGGGAGTCATTTTACAGGTCAAGTGATGCAAGCCACCCTGAAATTGTTTAGAACTGAAGGGAAATAGCACGTAACCCCCAACCCGCAGTCATCAGGGATTGTGGAAAGAATGAACCGCACGTTGAAGTTGGCCCTGCGACAGGAATTAAACAAACAGCAAACTAAGTTGGATGAGGTACTTCCCCTAACACTTATGGGGATACATAGTAACACATCCAAAGGAGCGGGTCACTCCCCTGATGAATTGGTAACAGGGAGACCCGTGCGAACCCCCACACACCTGTTGGCCCCACACTGCCTGATAAACAAATGAAAGAAGTCACTCGGGACAAATTCCTGAGTGACCTGTGGGGAACTTTGAATGAACTGAACTTGAGAGCAGCCCACAACATCGGGAAGACAAACCAACGCAACAGATTACACCTGACTCCGAGTAAACCCCAGGAGTGGGAACTAGAGAGCCAGGTAATGGTATGAAACTGTGCGAGGGTGGGCGTTTTCGAACCCCTCTACAAGGGACCGTATAACATTGTTGAAAAAGCTTGTCCTCTGGTATACGCGGTTCAGTTACCGAAGAAAATCAAATAGTTTCACATTAACCAGATGAAGCTTTTTCAGCCCACAAGCAGGTCAAGAAGACAGCAGGCCACGATCATGAGCATGGTGAGACTGACTCAGTCGCTCCAATGGGATGATGAAGAAGGGGTGTCTAATGCGGCGCCCCCACCTGAGGCACCTCCGTGTGACGAGCTGCCTCCCCATGTACAGGATGGAGGTTACAATCTGAGGCAAGGACCTCGGAAACGGCCAAGGCGGTCCAGTGAATAGTCAGTGCAGAGCCTAAAAGACCAATGGTGGGAAGAAGGGAGGCGGGACTGGGAGTAACTTTTCGTTTTGTTCCTCTCTTCCACAGGCCAGAACAAGGCAGAGAAATGGGGAGGATATTTTGGTTGCTGTGTGACATAGCGCTCCATCTCGAAAGGGCAGCAGGAACTCATGGGGAAGCATCCAGCGATTCAAGTTAGGACAGTCAGATTACCATTGCCCAGTAACTCCGCCCCAAGGTATCGCTCGGGAGGTTACCCTCCGATCTATCAAGGGTATGTGCGACACAAGTTGTTCAGGAATAGTCCGGGTAACCACATACACGGTCCAAGAAGGGAGGGGAATATGTATAAAGAGTAAGAGTGGGACAGTGAATCATTCAGGCAAAGGTGGGTGACAATACTAGCTACCGCCAAATAGGAGACCCTTGGGGATAGAATGGGAGAACAACTCAATCGGAAGTCCATGGGGAAACCATGTTGTGTTGGCCACGGAGGGGGCGGGAGCCTGAGGGTATATATGGATGTGTAAACCCTCGACCAGGCCTACTGAAGAATTAGGTCAATCTTGGGTCCGAATTCCCGGTTTGCAACCTTTCTCCTGCGTTTGTGTCCGGTGCAGAAAATGCCCCCCCTTATCAATGGATGCTGGGTGAAAAGGAGGGAGGGCTGGGCCATGAAATGTGTGTTACTGATCATGTATCGGAATGTGAAAACCGAACCATAGATACCAGAGAATTCAAATTGAAAGTCCGTTCTAAATTCCACCCACCCCCCGCAAATAAAACACAATCGCGGGAAGAACAAGAAGAAACCCGGGTTGTCTCCCAAACACACTCCGGGGCCGACAAATGGGTTAGTGGTAGTCCCAACTCGGGTATTATACCATGATGTGCCTCACAAGTTGGTGCCTGTGATATTAAATCTGACCGAGGTGGGAATACCGGACTGGTGCAACCCAGAAATACATTGTTATTTGTGTATTCAGACAACAGGATCTCACCGTAGATCTCCGGGATTTAAGTTCCCAATCCAGGCTGACCCTCCATAACAGTAGAGTGATGCTGGAAATACGTTGTTATTTGTGTATTCAGACAGCAGGATCTCAGTGTAGATCTCCGGGATTTATGTTCCCAATCTAGGACGATTCTCCATAACAACAGAGTGATGGTGGGATTACACTGTAATCTGTATACACAGAGAGAAGACTCTCAGCCTGGATCTCCGGTATTTTAACTTCCAGTCTCGGCAGACCGTCCAGTGCCCTACTGACGGTGAGCGGCATTGTCAGAGCTGTTATTCATCAGATGAGATGTTAATATCTCAGCCTCGTTTCCCTATTATGTTGAGTCAGGGGCCCCTTAAAAATCCTCATACGCTATTCGAAGATCAGGCAACGCTCCTGAGGTTTTGACAAAAATCTCCATCTCAGACCAACCCCTTGATGTCTCTGAAAGACACTCCGGATATACGGCGTCTGATTCCGTGTATTCCCATTAAAGCTGAGAGACGTCACACTGCACGGGCTTTGGGAAGTAGTTCATTACTCACTAATGTACAGCTATAACATTGACCTGGTTTAATAATCAAATAACGAATTGATTTCTAAAGTGAAGACAATGATCACTCGCTCCATTTCCGCCCAGCGGAGATACTCAATTCAGTAAATACCTACAGAGCGGGCTGCTTTCAAAAACTTATAATATTGGGAACTGGATGTAATAATAAAGGAAATACTTAATGCATTTAATGGATATTATTTATTGAAGACACGCAACATGCCAATGAGCTGTTGGTAATAGTTAATGAACATCAAATAGTTAGTTAGTTATTTAGTTAGTTAGCTAGTTAGTATGTAAACTGCATCGACCCGACCACCGGCCTATTTCCCGTAGTTCTTGCTGTTCTTTTGTGGTCATTTCTTCTTTCGGTTTAAGTTCTCTGGATCTTGATCGGGCGATTCGCTCTGACACTGCTCTTCCAACGCGGTTCTCTGCGCCTCCTGCCAGCCAGCGCTGCTCAACACCCCGTGCACTTTGACCCCTCACTCCTGTCACTGTCATTGGCTCTACCGGTCTCTCTGTTGCCGGAAGCTCACTCCGCCCAGCAAATGCACCATCATTGTCTAGAATCCTGTTCCTGATGAGGGCTCTGTCCGGCTATGGTCAGCGACCTACCGGTTAGGGTCACCTTCCTCGTAAACACATCAGTTGGGGCCGAGCTCCGTTTAGGGATCGGCTCCGGAGGGAAATCAGTGGTGAGTCTCAGTGAGTGACCAGGCGACGCTTCAGGGGAAGTGTAAAATCGGGTGTTGGAACCGCGACTGCACGGCGGTAAAAGTAAAAACTCACCCAGTTCTTATGTCGGATGATTAATTTTATTTAAATTCAAATTGAGTCAATAGGTCACGAGTGACAACTTCCGAGTAAAACACTGTTTGAGTCACCTGTTCTTTTACATCCACAGCTAACCTGGTGACGATTGTGATCCTGTCCCGAGGAAGGTGCGGTCTCTTCAGATGTATCACTCGGTACCTGGTGTCCATGGTGACGATTGTGATCCTGTCCCGTGGAAGGTGCGGTCTCTCCAGATGTATCACTCGGTACCTGGTGTCCATGGCGGTGACGGCTCTCCTGGTCATTATCACCGCTGTGATATTAAACCGGATCAGTGTTATTTATTTTCCAGTTCTTTTCCTCTCTATCACTCCAATCTGTAGCCTAAATATCGCTCTAATCTATGCAGCCAGGGACAGCTCTGTCTGGCTGACGGTCGCTTTCACCTTCGATCGATTTGTGGCTATTTGTTGCCAGAAGCTGAAAACAAAATATAGCATCGAGAGAACGGCTGCCATTGTAATAGGAGCGGACTGTGCCGTGAGCTGTGTAAAAAAATATCCCCTGGTACTTTGTATATGAGCCTTTGTATATAATTAACGATGTCCCGTGGTACTGCAACATTAAGCTAAGTTTTATTTCTGAACTTGCATGGACAGCGTTTGACTGGATTGACCGTATTTTTAACCCCTGTGCCCCGTTCCTCCTGATGTTACTGTTCAATGCTCTGATCGTCAGACACATTCTAGCGGCCAGTGGAGCCCGCAGGAGACTCGGGGCCCACAGCAATGGCGAGAATCAGAGTGACCCAGAGATGGAGAGTCGGAAAAAGTCCATCGTTTTACTCTTCAACATCTCCGGCAGTTTCATCTTGTTATGGATGACCTATGTTGTAAATTTCCTCTATGTGCGAATTACGAACGTTTATAAGATCTCGGGTTTCAATGATCCAAAGTTCATTCTCCAGGAAAGCGGGAACATGCTTCAGCTCCTGAGCTGCTGCACCAACACCTGTATTTATGGAGTGACCCAGTCTAAATTCAGAGAGGGTTTCATGAAAATGATCAAATCTCCGGTGAACCTGATCATTAAAATAGTTAAATAATCAAAACAGTCGACTGAGTTTCTGCATTAGCGCACGGTTTCACAGTCCATCCTGAACTGTCCCTCACTGCACCCCGCCACCCTAGAACACACCAAGAGACAGTGTTTCACAGTCCATCCTGAACTGTCAATCACTGCACCCCGCCACCCTGGAACAACACCAGCAGACACTGTTTCAAAGTCCATCCTGAACTGTCTCTCACTGCACCCGGCCATCCTCGAACACACCAACAGACATTGTTTCACAGTCCATCCTGAACTGTCCCTCACTGCACCCCGCCAACCTAGAACACACCAACAGACAGTGTTTCACAGTCCATCCTGAACTGTCCCTCACTGCACCCTACCACCCTGGAACACACCAACAGACACTGTTTCACAGTCCATCCTGAACTGTCTCTCACTGCACCCCGCCACCCTGGAACACACCAACAGACATTGTTTCACAGTCCATCCTGAACTGTCCCTCACTGCACCCCGACACCCTAGAACACACCAACAGACAATGTTTCACAGTCCATCCTGAACTGTACCTCACTGCACCCTACCACCCTGGAACACACCAACAGACACTGTTTCACAATCCTTCCTGAACTGTCTCTCACTGCACCCCGCCACCCTGGAACACACCAACAGATATTGTTTCACAGTCCATCCTGAACTGTCCCTCACTGCACCCCGCCACCCTGAAACACACCAACAGACACTGTTTCACAGTCCATCCTGAACTGGCCCTCACTGCACCCCGCCACCCTGGAACACACCAACAGACACTGTTTCACAATCCATCCTGAACTGTCTCTCACTGCACCACGCCACCCTGGAACACACCAACAGACATTGTTTCACAGTCCATCCTGAACTGTCTCTCACTGCACCCCGCCACCCTGGAACACACCAACAGACACTGTTTCACAGTCCATCCTGAACTGTCCCTCACTGCACCCTACCAGCCTGGAACACACCAACAGACACTGTTTCACAGTCCATCCTGAACTGTCTCTCACTGCACCCCGCCAACCTATAACACACCAACAGACACATTTCACAGTCCATCCTGAACTGTCTCTCACTGCACCCCACCACCCTGCAACACACCAACAGACACTGTTTCACAGTCCATCCTGAACTGTCCCTCACTGCACCCTACCACCGTGGAACACACCAACAGACACTGTTTCACGGTCCATCCTGAACTGTCTCTCACTGCACCCCGCCACCCTGGAACACATCAACAAACACTGTTTCACAGTCCATCCTGAACTGTCCCTCACTACCCCGCCACCCCGGAACACACCAACAGACACTGTTTCACAGTCCATCCTGAACTGCCCCTCACTGCACCCTACCACCATGGAACACACCAACAGACACTGTTTCACAGTCCATCCTGAACTGTCTCTCACTGCACCCCGCCACCCTGAAACACACCAACAGACACTGTTTCACAGTCCATCCTGAACTGTCTCTCACTGCACCCCGCCACCCTAGAACACACCAACAGACACTGTTTCACAGTCCATCCTGAACTGTCTCTCACTGCACCCCGCCACCCTGGAACACACCAACAGACACTGTTTCACAGTCCATCCTGAACTGGCCCTCACTGCACCCCGCCACCCTGGAACACACCAAGAGACACTGTTTCACAGTCCATCCTGAACTGTCTCTCACTGCACCCCGCCACCCTGGAACACACCAACAGACACGGTTTCACGGTCCATCCTGAACTGTCTCTCAGTGCACCCCGCCACCCTGGAACACACCAACAGACACTGTTTCACAGTCCATCCTGAACTGTCTCTCACTGCACCGCGCCACCCTGAAACACACCAACAGACACTGTTTCACAGTCCATCCTGAGCTGTCCCTCACTGCACCCCGCCACCCTGGAACACACCAACAGACACTGTTTCATAGTCCATCCGGAACTGCCTCTCACTGCACCCGCCACCCTGGAACACACCAACAGACATTGTTTCACAGTCCATCCTGAACTGTCCCTCACTGCACCCCGCACCCTAGAACACACCAAGAGACACTGTTTCAACAGTCCCTTCCTGACTGTCTCTCACTGCACCCTACCACCCTGGAACACAACCAACAGACACTGTTTCACATCCTTCCTGAACTGTCTCTCACTGCACCCCGCCACCTGGAACACACCAACAGATTATTGTTTCACAGTCCATCCGAACTGTCCCTCACTGCACCCCGCCACCTGAACACACCAACCAGGACACTGTTTCACAGTCCATCCTGAACTGGCCCTCACTGCACCCCGCACCCTGGAACACCCAACAGACACTGTTTCACAATCCATCCTGAACTGTCTCTCACGCACCACGCCACCCTGGAACACCCAACAGACATTGTTTCGACAGTCCATCCTGAACTGTCTCTCACTGCAACCCCGCCACCCTGGAACAACACCAACAGACCCTGTATCACAGTCCCATCACCTGACTGTCCCCCACTGCACCCTACCAGCCTGGAACACACCAACAGACACTGTTTCACAGTCCATCCTGAACTGTCTCTCACTGCACCCCGCCACCCTATAACACACCAACAGACACATTTCACAGTCCATCCTGAACTGTCTCTCACTGCACCCCACCACCCTGCAACACACCAACAGACACTGTTTCACAGTCCATCCTGAACTGTCCCTCACTGCACCCTACCACCGTGGAACGCACCAACAGACACTGTTTCACGGTCCATCCTGAACTGTCTCTCACTGCACCCCGCCACCCCGGAACACACCAACAGACACTGTTTCACAGTCCATCCTGAACTGTCTCTCACTGCACCCCGCCACCCCGGAACACACCAACAGACATTGTTTCACAGTCCATCCTGAACTGTCTCTCACTGCACCCCGCCACCCCGGAACACACCAACAGACACTGTTTCACAGTCCATCCTGAACTGCCCCTCACTGCACCCTACCACCATGGAACACACCAACAGACACTGTTTCACAGTCCATCCTGAACTGTCTCTCACTGCACCCCGCCACCCTGAAACACACCAACAGACACTGTTTCACAGTCCATCCTGAACTGTCTCTCACTGCACCCCGCCACCCTGGAACACACCAACAGACACTGTTTCACAGTCCATCCTGAACTGTCTCTCACTGCACCCCGCCACCCTGGAACACACCAACAGACACTGTTTCACAGTCCATCCTGAACTGTCCCTCACTGCACCCCGCCACCCTGGAACACACCAACAGACACTGTTTCACAGTCCATCCTGAACTGTCTCTCACTGCACCCCGCCACCCTGGAACACACCAACAGACACTGTTTCACAGTCCATCCTGAACTGTCCCTCACTGCACCCCGCCACCCTGGAACACACCAACAGACACTGTTTCACAGTCCATCCTGAACTGTCTCTCACTGCACCCCGCCACCCTGGAACACACCAACAGACACTGTTTCACAGTCCATCCTGAACTGTCTCTCACTGCACCCCGCCACCCTGTAACACACCAACAGACACTGTTTCACAGTCCATCCTGAACTGTCTCTCACTGCACCCCGCCACCCCGGAACACACCAACAGACACTGTTTCACAGTCCATCCTGAACTGTCCCTCACTGCACCCCGCCACCCCGGAACACACCAACAGACATTGTTTCACAGTCCATCCTGAACTGTCTCTCACTGCACCCCGCCACCCCGGAACACACCAACAGACACTCTTTCACAGTCCATCCTAAACTGTCCCTCACTGCACCCCGCCAACCTGGAACACAATAACAGACACTGTTTCACAGTCCATCCTGAACTGTCCCTCACTGAACCCCGCCACCATGGAACACACCAACAGACAGTGTTTCACAGTCCATCCTGAACTGTCTCTCACTGCACCCCTCCACCCTGGAACAAACCAACAGGCACTCTTTCAAAATCCATCCTAAAGTGTCCCTCATTGCTCCCCGCCACCCTGGAACACACCAACAGACACTGTTTCACAGTCCATCCTGAACTGTCCCTCACTGCACCCCGCCACCCTGGAACACAACAACAGACACTGTTTCACAGTCCATCCTGAACTGTCTCTCACTGCACCCAGCCACCCTGGAACACACCAACAGACACTGTTTCACAGTCCATCCTGAACTGCCCCTCACTGCACCCTACCACCCTGGAACACAACAACAGACACTGTTTCACAGTCCATCCTGAACTGTCTCTCACTGCACCCCGCCACCTTGAAACACACCAACAGACACTGTTTCACAGTCCATCCTGAGCTGTCCCTCACTGCACCCCGCCACCCTAGAACACACCAACAGACACTGTTTCACAGTCCATCCTGAACTGTCTCTCACTGCACCCCGCCACCCTGGAACACACCAACAGACACTGTTTCATAGTCCATCCGGAACTGCCTCTCACTGCACCCCGCCACCCTGGAACACACCAACAGACATTGTTTCACAGTCCATCCTGAACTGTCCCTCACTGCACCCCGCCACCCTGGAACACAACAACAGACACTGTTTCACAGTCCATCCTGAACTGTCCCTCACTGCACCCCGCCACCCTGGAACACACCAAGAGACACTGTTTCACAGTCCATCCTGAACTGTCTCTCACTGCACCCCGCCACCCTGGAACACACCAACAGAAACTGTTTCACAGTCCATCCTGAACTGTCTCTCACT